>OMNN01100081.1:15700-46681 GCA_900302755.1 Chromis chromis | reverse complement strand
AAATGTTATATATTACATTTAATTATTAGTTCAAACTTTGTACAAATTTTGCAATATTTTAACATTTTAGACAAATTTTTAGTAATTTTGAACTCATTTAGTGTCTTCTTTTTTTTTTAAAGATTTCTGTCACTTTGGACACATTTTGAGTCATTTTGGACATTTTTGATATGATAAGCCTTTATTCATCCTACAGTGGGGATATTTGCAGTATTAGAGCAGCAAAGGGGAAACATTTAAGAAACATCAGTACAAAAATAAAAATATACCAAAAGTACTAGTTCAGGTTGTCCAGATTCCTCTGGATGGAAATAACAATATTGCTTATATCACTAGTATTTCACAGACTCTTACATGACAAATTTTGAGTCATGTTTCTAAAGATTGTGCACTATTTTGGACACATGAGTCATTTTAGACAATTTTTTAAACAAAGTTTTATGCCAAAAGCATAAACACAGCCAAGATTATCTAAAAATCTAAACTGAAAAGGACAGAAGTGTTGTCATGGATACATGAAGGTTAAAAGGTTTTGTTTTTGTGCTCTTTTCTGTTCGCAGCGACCTTCAGGGAACCGGAGGACGACGTCTTTGTGTGACCATCGAACCGGCGCTGCTGCTGAAAGGTGACATCATGGTGAGTCACATGGGAAGGAAATGACAAACACAAGACCCCCATATATGGGCATAGGGTGAACTCATGACTTAGTGACTTCATTTATCTTCAACTAACACAACAAAAAAAAACAAAGAAGTGCAAAATACAGGCTGCAGGGCTCCACTGCAGCTCTGGAGTATAAATGTTGGTCTGGAGGAGGGTTTTGTCGCTGTGTTAACAAGGAATCCTAATTTGTCTGTTTTGTGCAGTCGGTCATTTCCAAAGTGTAGGTGTCACTCATTTGGGGACACAAAGCCTCTCATTTGCTGCTCAGGCCTGTCATTATCCAGCCTGCATTTCACCCTGCCGCCTCTCTGACGCCCCCTGCAGGTCAAATGCTACCACAGACGAGCCCAGACCGCAGACAGAGACACGGTGTTCAGGCTGCAGTTCCACACCTGCACCATCCACGGATCGCAGCTCTGGTTCGGAAAAGGAGAGCTGGATGAGGCTTGTATCGGTGAGTTTGTCTGGGCTGTGATCAAACTAAAGAAATCACAGAGGACAGTGTGACTATGTTGGTGGCAGATTTGTGAAAATGCACAAGGAAGGAGGCGACTTAAATCGGCTCTGTTAAACACCACATTTACATTAATTTGATAGAATTCTTTCAAAAGAGACCTTATTTTGATACAGCTAATCACACCTTATATGAGCTTAGCTTAGCTCTCCTGCTAAATTCTCCTTTCTAACAAACATCATACAAATTATTTTCTATAAAATAAGTGCTGAAGGGAAATTTTTGTTTTGTTTATTACAGTCTGGGATGTATCAATGATAAACACTAACACTGATTCTGATGCATTATTTTTTATACATTGTAACATTTAAAAAAAAAATTACACTTTGGACCTTAAAGACTAAATAAAAATTTTTTGTCTTGTTCTGCACTTAAACTTGTTGAACGAGCTGCAAACGTCGCTTATGTCCAGTTATTATAAAGCTGTTCTCCCTACATGTAGACTACAGCGCAGGTTTAGACACCAACAAGGCGTACAGTAGGTAAAAAGAAGCATTTCTGATGTTTCTTCTTTTCAAATATATCATAAAAATACACTGGCATTATTGTTGACTGAAATGCATGGCTGGATGTGAGCTTAGCTGGACTGTATCTGTATCTGCATCTGCATCACCTTAGAGTACTTTCACAACTTTAGTCAGTTGTTTTCAGCAGCTGTTTTCCAGCACCTGATCTGCACCAAACTGTCTCAAAAGTTAAACATAGTGGAGTATTTAGCAGCTTAAACATTTAAGAAATATCAGTACAAAAATAAAAAAATATACCAAAAGTACTAGTTCAGATGTACAAATTCATCTGGATGTGGAAATAACAACATTGCCTATATCACTGGTATTGCTCAGATTCTTTCATGGCTTATTTTTTAGTCATTTTGTACAAATTTTGCATTATTTTGGACACACTGATTCATTTTAGACACATTTTAAGCATTTTTTGACAAGTTTTAGTCATTTCGGACTAATTTTGTGTAATTCTTGTCGAGATTTCTGTCATTTTGGGAAAGTGTTGGTCATTTTTGACTAATTTTAAGTCATTATATTTTTAAAAATCGCATATTTTGAACATATTGAGTCATTTTAGACTAATATTCAAAAGATTTGGACAAATCTGAGTCATTTGGGATTAATTTTCAGTAATTTTGACAATATTTGGGTCATTTTGGTCTAATTTTAAGTATATTGGACATTTTGATACAATACAAAAATCCTTTATTCATCCCACAGTGGGGAACTTTGCATTGTTACAACAGCAAAGGGGAAACATTTAAGAAACATCAGAACAAAAATAAAAATATACCAAAAGTACTAGTTCAGATTGTCCAGATTCCTCTGGATGGAAACAATATTGCACATACCACTGGTATTACACAGATTCTTTCATTATATATTTTTAGTCATTTTGTACAAATTTGGCCTTATTTCGGACACATTGAGTCATTTTATTTTTGGGAAAGCTTTAGTCATTTTTCACTACTTTCGAGTAAATTTTGACAATATTTGTGTCATTCTGGACCTGATCTGCACCAAACAGTGGAGTCTTAAAAGTCAGCAACTAGCTGGAAAACATGTTGAAGCATGAAGCAGTGGAAAAGCAGGATGTTTTTCTCTGGAATAACTTAAAATAGAACTAAACGGAGAGTAAATACTGGATTTGGATTCACTAAAAGAAGACCAACAAGCTACCAGTGGATTTAACTCCATATCTGCAAACCAGCAGCTATATCTGACCCCATAGTTTGGGTTGCTTTTGGTAGAAATGTTGACAGAAACCTGAATATCTGATCACACTGCAATGCAAAAGCAAAAACTGCAGCAGAATTTGTCGCATGATTATAGATATATAGATGACTTTTTACCATTGTTGGTCCTCTGTAATATGGTGGTAATACTGGTGTGTTTGTTATGCATGAAGAATATTCCTGCAGTGCAGCTAAAACTCTTGTCTGGACAGAGATTGTCAAACATGAAAATAAATCAGTGTGAATGAGACTTTATACTGTATCAATCTTCTCAGCAAGAAAGTGAATAAGTGCATCTTCCAAAATGTCCAAAACTATTAAAAACCCTACATTTATACTGAATTTAGGATTAGAGATTCTCCAATTTTACGATATAACTCGCTAACATTAGCCGTAAGAAGCTAAGTGATCAAGCCAGACCCAATACTAACTTGAATAAAGGTGGTTTTGTTGCTTACAAGTTCAATTTTTCATGTGTAGACTTAAGACTGTGTTATTTCTCACATGAACGGTTACACAGCCCCACTTTAAATATACAAGTACAAATGATCCTGCAGCCTAAATGCCTCATTTTACTATCATTTAGGCCCAATTTGTTAATGGTGGTGGGATAAACACCACTTCCAGCTAACTGACATAATGGCAGCTCTTTAAACTGGGTATTGTGGGACGTATTCTCAGCGGTTTGGCCTCATAATGTCGTGGTTGAATAAATCCCTAAATAGCAGCAGCTTAATGCCGCCCTGGACGTAATAACAGCTCCCTGGAGGAGAAAGTAGTGAGAATAAACTGCTCTGTATGTTTCTAACCGTCCCTCAGAGGGAGTCAATGATACCTAATAAGTGCTTATCTATTTCCTAAGACTATAATGAATATGCTCATTACTCCATTTCCTCCTCGGCTTCACTTTCTCTGAGATGACAGAATATGTGAATGTAGAAGCATAAAGCGGTGCAGCAGTCGATCCTTTCTACAAATGTACATAAACACTCCGAACACATCTGTGGAAGGTATTATTATATGTGATATACTGCAGCAGAAACACTTAAAGGGGGTTTCCCTACATCTCACCGATGTGCTGCACTTTCCTAAGTCTGGAAATTACTTTTGACACATTTTGAGTCATTTTAGACAAAAATCAAATCATTTTGTAAAAGATTAGCATGATTTTAAACACATTGGATCATTATAGACAAAAAAGTATTTTGGACAAGTTTTAGTCATTGTGGACTCATTTTGTATCATTTTTGACAAGATCTGTGTGATTTTGCGCTAATTGTGAGTCATTTTGTAAAAACTTTGCATTTTCTTGACTCATTGGATTATTTTAGAATACCTTTCAAACATTTTAGACAAGTTTTAGTCATTTTGGACTAATTCTGTATAATTTGTGACAAGATTTTTAGTCATTTTCAACTAATTTTGTGTAATTTTAAAAAAAGATTTAAAATATATTGGACATTTTGTTCCGATACAATAAGCAAGTCGAATGTCAAATTTACTATTCGAATACCACTGCAGTGACCGAATATTCGAATATTCGATTATTAAGGTCCAGCCCTAATTATATTATTCTTGTACATGTATAAAAAAATAACATCAAATAGTGTTTATAAATGTACAAAATATTCACGATTCACAGCTTTGAATGTGATGATATGGTACAACAAAACCTCCATTAGTATACTTTTATGCTAGAAAAATAGTTTCTTGTCATGATCTTTGTAAACATCAGTTTCATCAATCATTTTAATTTTTCTTTCTCAGATGAGCGTTTTCCATCTGATGCCACCGTGGAGTTTGTCTTCTCGTCTGGACCAGAGAAAATCAAAGGTAGGTTCACTCCACTTCAACTTCTTTTATTTCTATTCTACTGTGAAAACTTGACAAACTGATGTATGCATTTGTTCAAAAATCAGAAATTCACTAGGCTATGAATGTGTCTATTCTCAGGCCGTGAATACCAGAAGAACGATCCAGCTGTTACAGTCGACTACAACACTGCAGACCCAGTGGTTCGCTGGGATTCTTATGAGAACTTCAACCAGCGATACCAGGACAGTCTGGAGGGTAACTGTTGTCTTTATATCTTATCTCAGTGGAGGATGGTTAGTTTGGAGGAGGTTAAAGTTGATAACTCCATTATCTCTCACTGGGGCTTCAGGTCTTGTCAAGCCAGTTAACACAAAGAAAGCCTGAATAAGTCAAACTTGCCTCATAGTTCAGTCTTCTGTTGAATAAAGCTCATTAGGCTCCATGCCTTGCCAAGGAGTTTGAAAACTGAGCTCATCTCTGTCCTTTTGTCTCAGATATCGCCCACACCAGAGGTCCTCTTGACGGCAGCCTCTACGCTCAGATAAAGAAGCGTCGAGGTCCCGGCTCCGGTTCTCTCACCTCCACCAATGGCAGCAGCCCAGGAGTCGGCCTTACAGAAGACCGGCCCGACCATCTTTTCCCTCAAGGTTCTGACTCCGCCCTCTCGGCCCACTCCCTCCACCTGAACCAGTCGTCCCTCCATCCAGAGCACCAGGAGGAGCCTGTACGCCCGCCGCCCCCGACCAGGCAGGAACGAGAGGAGCTCGAGCGTCTTCTTGGCGGCATCGAGGGGAACCGGGATGGAGAGCGAGAGACCGCCATCTTGGATGATGGAGATTCTTTGCCGTCGGAGAGAACCGGGACGCTGAGGCTCAACCGCTCGTGCTCCTGCCGGGACGGTTACCGGTCCCAGCGCTGTGCTGAACCGGGCTGCGACCGCACCCTCCTCATGCCCAATGGTTACTGCCTCGATCGGGCTCCCGGCACCAACGGGCACCATGGGGCGACTCCTTCTGCTACCCCCAACCCAACTGCTCCACCCTCACACATGGATCTGTGCCAGCACTACACCCACTCCCACCAGTCGCTGCCGCCTCCAGACCTGGTTTGGGACCGTCAGAGTGGACCGCCGCACTACCTGCACCGGTCCTGCTCGGAAGCTCCGTCATCCCGACACATCTGCCCTTACCCGACGCCAGACCTCACCCCTCACCCTCACAACCACTCCCACCACCACCCTCTATCTGCCCCGGGTCGCCTCTGCTGTCGAGAGGAAGACTACGGCCCTTACCACCACCCACTTCCACCTCACGGCCACCACCATCCCCACCACCCGAAACCCTCCACCAGCCCGACCTACCACGATATAATGCTGATGGATGGTCTGCCGCCCTCCGGCTGCCCTTGCAGGGACTGCAGCATCAGGAGGGAGGACTCGGCAGCCTATCACAGCCTGAGGTTGGACCGCAACGACAGCTTCCATTGGGACAGAGAGGCGGAGCTTCAGCAGAGGGAGGTGGGGCTTAGGAGACCCAGGGAGGCGGAGGTGCCCAGAGGATCGGAGCTACAGTGGGAGAGGGATCCTGGGATGAGACGAGGGCGAGAGCTGTCCCTCCACTGGGAACGAGACAGGGAGGCCGAGCTGCAGTGGGAGAGGGAACGAGAGGCTGAATATTGGCACCGGAGAGCCACCGTAGCCTCATATGGTCCACAGGGTCACGACCTCCCGGCCTTCACCTTCGACCCGTTGCCGTCTGGTCACCCGGCTTATCCGGAAGCATCCAGATCTCATGCTCATTCTCACCTAGATCTGAAGTACAGCAGCAGTAGCAGCGGCTACCAAACGCCCCGTCAGGTTTGCCCCTGCTCACCTTACCAGCCCTCGCCATCTGAAAGCAGGGGATACGCCTCGGGCTACCAGTCTGAGTCCACGTCACCGCTGCCTCCTGCTTCTTCCATGACGGGGCCCTGCAGCCACAGCAACGGGCCACCAGAGCACAACCACAACCACCATCATCACCACCATCCAGACTCACAGCAGTCATACAGCTCTGACTCACACACTGGTGAGTCAAAACACTCAGCAATGTGTTTTCTTTTAGCGGGAATATGGAGGGAATAAATTCTTCATAATGAGGAACAGCATGCATTGAAAATCTGTCGTTAACTGGACAGATTCCTCACACATTACTCACAAACTGCCTCTTCTGGATTTTTTACAGACTGCTGACGTAAGTATCAGCTGGGGACATATGACTCCAGCTGATTGTTTACTGAGTTTGCTTTTTTGTAAATGCAGCCCATTGTTTTCCCTCCGTTCTCAGATGGCCTGCGCAGCTCTGGTGAAAGTGTTGGGTGGAGGGATCATATTACCCAGGGTTCCTTTAAGAGGGTCCACAGAGACGTTCACGCTGCCTGTTCAACGCCATCCGACATGTCTGGACCATCTACTCCTGTCCACACCAGCAGCCCCCTACGTACACAGGAGAGGTATCCCACTTTTACTCTTCTACAGAGAGGGGATAGTAGTGGAAAGAAACACGAATTCTGCTTCTGAAATATCCCAGGCCTTTGTGGTGACCTGGGATTCTTTTACACCTGCTTTTAACATATGAGCTGCGTCTGGATACATTATCTGGATAATAACATCTGATCCAAGAGCCCTGGCTTTTGAACATGGTATTAATACGCATTTTTTCCATTCTGCCCACGTAGAATGTACGTATACTAGCTCAAAGGCACTGCTGGACTTGTAAAAAAGCCTGGTGCTTCCCACGTTAAAGGAAGCAATGAGTGTCATTCTTTTTCTGTGAGGGAGGAGCTTTTATTCAACTTCCATAAAGTTAAACATGATATTGAAGAAGTGCAGTTAAGTCTGACACTGTCCCATAATGCAGGACATCACTTTAATTTTTGGCCAAATCAAAGTGAAATTAATGTTACTGA
Organism: Chromis chromis; assembly: GCA_900302755.1. Lineage (NCBI taxonomy): Eukaryota > Metazoa > Chordata > Actinopteri > Pomacentridae > Chromis > Chromis chromis. The sequence goes on along the minus strand of OMNN01100081.1, from coordinate 39,005 downwards.
TTGAATATTCTCTGTATTAAATACCAATAGAATAATCAACTTTCTAATCTATGTTCTATCAGCTACAGTACCAGCAGTGTTAAACAGATTTGGCCAGCAGTGTCAATCAGAACTAAATATAAAAACATGTTTATGGGCATCATCAGCTGAATACATGTGGTACACGTGGTAACAAATTGCATATACTGTGCAATACTGTAAATTCACAGCTTCATTCAGTGGTATCAGTAACAAACAGGTTTGATGAGAAACATATTCCCTCAGCTGAGAATCTGTATCGCTCATGGAGAACCATCAGGAAATGATTTGGTTAAAAGGAAACGCTTCTTACAGCTTAGGGTTAGGGTAATCTTCCTAACACTGAAAAATCTGGCTTTAGGCTCAACATACCTGCTAACCAACTAATTTTGCTTCGTAGTATACCTTTTAGGTTACTTCGATAGTACTAATACTCATGTCTGTCCATTTCAGCCCCAGTCCAGGAGGGAGAGAATATGAGATCCGGACTACAGACATCATCGGTGACTATGACGCCTCCCCGCCCCAGGACGGACACTATCGCGCAAATAACATTGTCCAGGAATCTTCCGAGAGCCAAAGAAGCAGCACAGAGTCGTCGCTGCAGCCAGTTGCCAAAGAAACACACACAGCCACATCTCTACAAACAGACCCCCAAAACCACAACACTGCATCGACGGGCCCCACCGGCCCCCAGCAGCAGGACTGTAGCCCCTCTGTAGACTCTGTGACACCATCAAACCAGAGACACTGCCAGGCTCCTTCCTCCCCTGTCCACACTGCACCTGTTCCAGATACACCCCCACAACCCGGACCCCTTAACCTCCAGACCCACAATCCTTCAGAAGCTGCTGCCGTCCCACAGTCCCAGCCTCGCAGCCCGACCCAAACCACCATCTCGGCAGGACCAGCACAGGTCAGTGGATCTTCTCCAGCCAGGGAACCCCAACTAGAAGCCCCCAAATCTACCACCTCCCACCCAGCATCTCCTCCTCCATCATCATCATCCCCACAGCCTGCATCCAGCAGCATGGAGGGATCCCCCGTCTCCGACACCCCAGTTCCTGGATTTGCCACCCTGGGTAGGAGGTTGATGTTAAGCGGGTCAGAACCCCACCAGCAGGGACCGCCACATCACCACTACCCGGCCATGGACCACAGTGCCGCCGTAGACGCTAACAAGAGGCACTGCTACCCCAGTCACGCCCCACAGCTCCACCCACCCTCCTACTCCAACTACTCAACCATCTCCATCCCCCTTCCTCACCCCCAGCCGCCCCTGCCGGAGAAGCGCCACCTGCCTGCCCCGTCAGGTTCACCCGGCGATGGTTCGAGGCCAGCCATCAGCCACATGCCTCCCTCCAACACCGGCACCACCCAGCATCAGCACCATGTCACATTCTCTCCCACTGTGGGGGAGATTGCGCCCCCTGTAGGCCAAAATGATGCATATGTAGATGCTGAGAACAGGGTCAGTGTCAAGTTTGTCCAGGACAGCTCGAGGTTCTGGTACAAGCCTGGTATCTCCAGAGAACAAGGTAAGGATCTCCTTGCTTAAACAAAACATCATGTTTGCTATGACCATTTTTTTTCAGAATTACAGTTTACAGATATAAAAATTCTTAACATTTTATTTTGCTTTGCTGTAGCAATCGCAGCTCTGAAGGAAAGAGAGCCGGGAACCTTCCTGATCAGGGACAGTAACTCCTTCCAGGGAGCCTATGGTCTGGCCCTGAAGGTGGCCACACCTCCGGCCAACGTCAACAGCAGCAAGGGTAAAAAAAACATCTGTTTGAGATTTCTAATTTCCACATATATGTTTCCCTTCTGTGTGTGTGACATTTCATCTCCTCAGTTGCTGTGTTCTTGATGATTTTTTGCAAATTATTAATCGTAAATCTTTGCTATTCCAGTGAGCGACCCTCTGGAGCAGCTGGTGAGACATTTCCTGATAGAAACCGGCCCTCGAGGAGTCAAGATTAAAGGCTGCCAGAATGAGCCCTACTTTGGTAAGTTCACTTCTACAGTTTTACAATACATTTGTGTTTCGAGGAAAACTTAGAACCACAAATAGGCACCTTAAGGATGATTATTTTTGCATACAATTTGTTTGTGTTATCTGCTGTCCACAGGGAGTCTGTCAGCATTAGTCTACCAACACTCCATCACACCCATCTCTTTGCCCTGCTCTCTTAAAATCCCAGAAAAAGGTTGGTACCATTTAGTGTCTAAAGGCTGCTAATATTACATATTTTCATTATCAAATAATAGCTTTGTCTATAAAATGCCACAAAAAATACAGATTGTAGTAAGCGATGAGGTAACCACGTTATACCTTACAGAAAAAAACATTAACAGTTTTTCATTATTTTAGACTTTCATCAGATAAGAACTGACTGTTTATCTCCATGTTATCAGAACTGATAGGGGAGGTGCAGGAGGTTCAACCAATCAGTAACGTCAGTACAGCTGCTGACCTGCTGAAACAAGGAGCAGGTGAGTCTCCATCCTGATTCTCTTTGTATAACACACTGTTGTGCTGCAGAAATTCACCTGAGTCAAATTATTGTGTGTGTGCAGTACAGTGCGAAAGTTTAAGGTGTTTTAGATGTTTAGACTTTGATCCGTGAAAGGAGGTGCATCAAAGTTTCTAAATTAATTAACAACAAGATCTAAGACAACAAACCCAAGCATGCTTGAAGTTGCAAGTGCATTAGGCCATTCCTACAAAATGAACATAAAGGTAAATCAGTACTTTCAAAATTTACAGAAGAACTGTGGCTTGTTCTCCTAAATGTTTGGAACAACTTATATGCCAAGCACTGAAATGATTGTATGAAGTGTACCGAGGAAAACTAGTGATGTTTTCAAGGCAAAGGGTTTTTAACACCAAATACTGATTTGATTTCGGGATATTTCTCTGCAAAGGGTCTTACCTCTAGTGTCTAAAACTTTTGCACAGCTAATAGATGGAGTTATTCGACAAACAGCCTTGGGGATAGCTGCAGTTTTATACGGTGAATCAACAGAAGGTTCAAAAAAGGTCAAATGATAAAGGATTCTCAATCAGCATATACTGCATCAATCTATTTACCAATATTACTGCATACTAGTGCAGCATCAGGGGTTAAATCATATGTTTACAGACAGATATGGTACAGATGCGCACACTTTACAGGCAGCGATCCAGTGATATGGCCGAGCAACAAGGTCTCGACCCACAAGCAGCCAAATCCATTCTGAGGTGTCCAAAAATCACAAAAAAACAGAAACCATTTATCTGATCAGCTTCAAACTGGGGACTGCACATCCTCGGATCCCAAGCAATGAACCTGCCAAGTTTGAAGTAGATTGGATGCACAGATATTTGAAGAACAGCGACACAGACAGACACACACACAGAGATTTCATGAATTATAGTCAATTAAATGTAAATATCAATAAAGATGGAAGTAATGCTGAGATGGAATTCTCTCAGACAGAAGCTCATCTCATTGGTTGATAAGCTCACCTCTTTCCATGTGTCCATCTTCCTTCTTCAGCCTGTAATGTCCTCTACCTGAACTCGGTGGAAACAGAGTCTCTGACCGGCCCTCAGGCCATCGCCAAGGCAACAGATGCCACACTGGGTCGTAACCCACGACCTGCAGCCACCGTGGTCCAGTTCAAGGTGACGTCGCAGGGAATCACACTGACCGACAGCCAGCGCAGGTAAAATAATCCACATGTACAGTTGTGAACAAAAGTTTACATACACTTGTAAAGACCGTGTACAGTATATCATGCTAGTCTTGAGTTTCCAATGGCTCCTATGAATTTTCCATGATGTCTTTGTCACACAAAAATTTTGGTTTTATGGAAAAATGACAAAATCTGTTGGGTCAAAAATATACATACAGCAATGCTAATATTTGGTTAAACATCACTTTCACCTTAACTAGGCACTTTTGGTAACCATCCAGCAGCTGGTTCTGGTTGTATCTTTGACTCCTCTTGACTGAATTGGTACATAACTGATGTGTGTTTGGGCTCATTGTCATGTTATAAAACACCCAACTGTGTTCAAGATCCAAGGCTGATGATTTTAGGTTTTCCTGAAGAATGTGGAGGTAATCCTCTTCCTTCATTATTCCATTTACTTTGTGTAAAGCTCCATTTCCACTGGCAGCAAAACAGCCCCAGAGCATAATACTGCCACCACCATGCTTGATGGTAGGTTTGGTGTTCTTGGGCCTCACCTTCTCTCCTCCAAACATATTTCTGATCAGTTTTTGTTCTATGTGACCACAGAACTTTCCTCCAGAAGGCCTTTTCTTTGTCCATGTGATCAGCAGCAAACTTGAATGGAGCTTTAAGGTTCTGCTTCTAGAGGAAGAACTTCCTTCTTCATGGAGCCTCTCAGCTCTAATTCAATGCAGACCTGCTTTTTGCTGATTCTTCGTTGACTCTTGACCATCCTGATCTCTCAGCAGTAGGTGGTAGTTTGTGTTTTTTTCTGATCGTGGCAGTAACACAACTGTACCATGAACTTTATACTTACATTTGTTTGTACAGATGATTTTGGGATCTGTAGCTGCTATATGAAATGGCTCCAAGTGACTTTCTTTACTTGTTCAAGTCAATTATTTGCTTTTTCAGATCTTTGCTGAGCTCCTCAGACTTTCCTACTGTAGTGTTTGTGGCTGAGTCTAATGAGTAGATCAAATGTGCCCTTTTAAAATTGGCTCACAGGAGTCAGCAGCTGTAGTTAATCATAATCACTCATGAGAAGTTAAAAGGTCATGCCACGAAGAAAATTAGATTAACACAACTTTCTACATCACCAAAACTGATCATTCAAGTTGCTGTATGTATATTTTTGATTTTGTGATATTTCCAAAAGACCTCAAATAAATCTATGAAAAAAACAAAATAGATGATTGTTTTGTGTTTCAATGATTTCATCATAGAAAATTAAGAGTTGTAGGAGTCATTGTAAACTCAAGACTTCCATGACATACATGGTCTTTACAAGTGTATGGAAAGGTTGGTTCAGCTTTCATTATGTTAATGACACAGTTTGCCTCCAGTAATTTCCTCTAATCAAGTATATAAACTAACTGTGCTTCTTTACATGTGTATCTCTTTCTTCTTTTAGAGTTTTCTTCAGGAGGCATTACCCCGTTAACAGTGTAACCTTCAGCAGCATCGATCCAAAGGACAGGAGGTGGGTATTAGAGTCTTGTAGCTGGAACCACAACTAACGTAAAAATTAGGACGAACACTGCGACCGATCATTCACGCATCCATGATCATTCACTGCATTTGTTGCTGTGAGCATCTCGCATGAATGTCTGTTTTGTGCATTTGGAATGTGTTCAGGTCATGTTGTTTGTGAGCATGTCGGCTGTGGCTGAAGCTGCAGCTGCATCGGCTTGTTTGGCAGCTCTGCCTGTGTGTCTGAGTCCGGTTTCTGTCTTTTTTTTTTATCTCTCTCTCGGCTGTAGGTGGACTAACTCAGACAACACAACCGTTAAGTAAGTGCTGTTTGTGTTTGAGTGGCTCATAGAAAGTGAGTGTATGGATACGGTGTGTGATTTAGATATTAGAGCCTCTGCATGGCACCAGATTTGCGTGTGAGCCTTGGCAAAAATCATTCCAGCAAACATGATTCAATTATGAAATGAGGTCCTACATGACTCCATGTTACATAATACTAATTCTTCCATTGTGTTTAACCCTGTAGGCTGCTACAAAGACAAAGCATTGCCATATTTAATAGACAAACTCAGGAAAAAAAGTCAAGTTTGCTTCACTTGATGCTCAGTAACTAATTGCCATCTTCTCTCAGGGTGTTTGGTTTCGTAGCCAAGAAGCCGGGTAGCTTGGCAGAGAACGTCTGCCACTTATTCGCCGAGTTGGACCCCGAACAGCCTGCATCCGCCATCGTCAACTTTATCAACAAGGTCATGTTGTCGCAGCGTCGATAGAGGGAGTCCGAGAAAAGAAAACCAAACTCTATCAGTTGGTGATGTGACAAATCTCAGTCCATGATCCCTACTGGTTGTCTTTTTTTTTTCATTTGTTTGTTTTCTAAGCCATGATGTATAATGTTACAACTCTTCAGAGGACGAGGAGGCTTTCCAAGAAAACAAACAAGCATCTATCAGGGGCTGCTGTCTTAAAGCAAGATCATCAGTTTTAGGCAGGGATGTTTGGGTGTTGCCATATCACAAAGTTGGCTCATTTTGAACAAACGTAGATCACTGTGGTAACTAATGCTAAATTTAACTTAGCAAAACCTGTTAGCAACTTGCAGATTTAAGAAAAATTATAAGAACAAAAGTACCAAGTTTGTAACAGCATAGATTACTAGGATGACTTTGCCAATCAGGATAATTATATCGGAGAGAGAAGAAAAACATTTACACACCAATGTGCCCACATTGGGTATGTAGCAGGACTTTTAGGCGACAGATGTTTTACCAAACCATCGTCCAACAAATGGCAGCTGTATATATTTGCATACTGTTGTACAGCAAATTATACGTACAAAATTGAAGCCATAGTTTACTTTTGACTGTTCACTTTTATACACAATGAGTTCATTATGTGAAGAAAGAAAGTACCAGGAATGGTTTATTAATTGATCTTCCATATCTAATCCTGATAATGGGAAAAGCTTAAAAAAAAAAAAAAGACTCCATCGATTTCTTACTGTTACTCTTAAATATTTTAGATTTAAAAGCATTCCAGTCAGAATCTGATGAATATCTATAGGTTTATTTTAAACACCAGTTGCTGCTTTAGTCCTGGATATTAGAAAAATACTTGTGAGCTAAAACCACACTTCTGAGTGATTGGTCTCCATTTTTTTCATGTGAATTATCAGTGATGAATGAGGAAACCCAGAGTTCATTGGGCCAGTTAACAAACATGACCAGAACACTGAAACCTCACAGATTTAACTGATCTGTTTGAATTTGTGAGAGCTCAAAATGCGACACACTATGAACTTTAATGGCGTTATTCCCTAGCGAAATGTGCTATCTTCAATTTGGACCTCGAGTTTCATTAGCTGCTCGGTTGTTAGCTCCCAGTGTTTGTATTAGTATTAATTTCAGAAGATCCTTACATTTAATGAGTGGCAGGACAACCATGTTTATAAAGCAACAATTTCATTCTAAAAACCTGCAGTAAGAATACTTAATTTATACTTTATTTCATATCAGCTTGTAGAAATGCACCAAGAGAGTAAGGCGGGTTGGGTGCAATACGATCCGCTTTTTCGAGATTTTGTAAGAAAATGTGACTTTATAGACTCACTAACAGACTAGAAATAAGTACATCTTAAAAAGGGAGTATAATAGTGTATCAGAGCCATCACGTGCTTCATAATTTGACAATAGGACGCTCTAAACCCTCACAAACTTAGCCGGAAGGTGTCTTAAAGTCCAGTAGTGTGGAGATTGGGATTGAAATGATACCAGTTATCCAGTATCATCACTTTTTTACACACTCATCCACAGCTGAACCTGCTTTGTGACAGCAGCCCCTGTTTAAAAGATGGTTAAACAGAGCTTTTATCATCTTAGTCCGACTGGAGTCCAGCTTTACAAAGAGGATCATTCCTTGCACTGTTTCTTGCCCCGTAAGGTTCAACATTCAGACGTGATATTGGCTTTTTTTTTTTTTTTTTTAAAACAGCCGGTGTTTATATTTCCTACTCTTTGTTAAAAAGTGACCAAAGCCCTGACGGTGTAATTTACTTCATGTTCAGGTATTCTGATGTATGTATTTACAGCCACTCTTGCCTTCAACAGCACCTTCACCAGTGTAACACTTTTAATCATAATCGACAATCATGTTTTTATTCCACTCACATACACTTCTAATGAGAGCGAGAGACTTGACTAATGAAAGTAAACACGAATGTGAGGGTTTCTTAACCTTTAACTAAGGTGTGTGAGAAGAGGTGGCGAGGGTACTGAGGTAAATATGTCAGGTAAAGGTGTTGTTACGTCCACAGTTAAAGACATGCATGTGAAATTGGGAAAAAGCTCGAGAAGAAGGACGTGTAGTGTTAAACCACAGTGTTGACGTGGAATGTTTCACAGCAAAATCAAACCAAATCACACGAAATGTTAAAGAGACGACACAAACGGGCCTGAAGACAGACGTACTTAACCAAAGATGAAGCACTCTTGTATTAATAAGCTTTTTATCCAGCTATATTTTTGTACTTAATTGCTTCTTGTATTTTTTACTATGCATTCATTTAGATGTGTTGCCTTGTTTGGTTAGAAAAAGGAAAAAAAAAACAACACTACTTGTATTACAGCGATAATATATTGTGGTCCGTTTTCTTGTTGATCTCTATATTATGTAGTAATATATTTTCACATGCAGCTATAGGACAGCGTATGAGACATGAAAAAGGAAACATTTGTTTGTTTGAAAAAGAATATTATGCTATTTTGTATGCAAAAAAAATAGAATTAAACTGAAATGATGTGGTACCTAAAGTGAGTGAGAGTTTATTATTTCACTAAAACGAGAGCTGAGCTTGTTTGTGCCAAATATGCAAAAACTACTAATCTGAATTTAATGAAACTTGGTGGAGACGTGGAGTAAAGAAACCGGAAGAACCTCAAAAGATCTGGACATTTTTTATTACAATTATAAGTCAGAGTTGCAGCATCCTCTAACCCCGCTCTTCTTTGTGTCTAAGTTGCTGTTGTTCCCAATTGCTTCCACTTTGTTATAATACCACTAACAGTTGACCATGGAATATTTAGAATCGAGTAAATTTCACGAAGGGACTTATTGCACAGGTACCAACCTATCATGGTACCACGCTTGAATTCACTGAGCTCCTGAGAGCGACCCATTCTTTCACTAATGATTGTAGAAGCAGTCTGCATGCCTAGGTGACTGATTTTATACACCTGTGGCCATGGAAGTGATTGGAACATCCATCCCTTAATCCTCTGTAGGGTCGCGAGGGGGCTGGAGCCTAACCCAGCCGACTCAGGCGAAGGCAGGGGACACCCTGGACAGGATGCCAGTCGATCACAGGTGATTGGAACACCTGAGTTCAATTATTTGGAGGAGTGTCCCAATACCTTTGGCAATATAGTGTATTTTCATTATAGTCATCCATTAATATATTTAAATTTTGATTTCTTGAATTGTCCGTTCAGTTTTCAGTGACATTTAATGCATAAAAGCAGCAAATACTCAAAATAGTTGCTGATTAATTTCCTTCATTAGCAGCTCTAAACAGTCAGCAAAAACATAATACTAGCACCTGTGTTCATTCGCCATTTTATATATTTTCTCCATTAATAACTCGTTTTTTAAAATATCAGCGAATAAATCCTGATTTCCCATAAATGTCTATTCAGTTTTCAGTGAAATTTCACTACAGAAAAGCAGCAAATCATAAACATTGCTGCTGATTTATTCCCTTGCTGCTTATAATTTTATCAACCTAAAGACAGCAGCTCTAAACAGTCAGAAAACAATTAAAATAAAACAACAAGTACTGGTGTTTATTAGTCATTTTATTTATTCCCTTTAACATTTTTTTCAGAACTAGAACCAAAGCATGAAAACGTAGCTGCATTTTTAAAACCCTGGTAAAATTCTTCCAACAACAGTCCCTTAAAAAATAAAAACCAAATCACGTATTGCTCTCATGAAGGATGAAAACGAAGGATAAGGCAGAGAGAACAGCAGTTGAAATCTTCTCTGCTGCTGTTAGAACGCTGGTGAGCTGTTGAACATCTGGACTGTGGTGCAGAAAATACTGTATACAGATGTTCAGCAGCTCATATTATGAGGTAAAGTGATGGAGTTATATAATTAAAGCCCTTAATTTTTTTTATTTTTTGTGGCTTAACTTGGAGTGTAAATGATAAAGAACTTTCTAACAAACAAAACATTTCAGTGATAGAGGATCTCATCTGAGAACATTATTTCCCTCCTGAATCTTTAAAAAAAAAATCAGTGTGCTTCGACTTTGCTGAGAGGAGAGGTACCGAGAAATAACTTAGCTAATTCATGTTAAAAATATAAACTCCATTATTAACTTTAGAACACTGCAAAAAAAAAAAAGAGTAACACACCTCAGTTTCAAGGTGCGAAAACTAATGATCCCTCCTGTTGCTCCATTTAAAACAGCAGGTAACTTTTGGTCATTCAAACTAAACTGAGGAATCCTCTAATGTGCTCCAACAGCAGTCGGAGCCATTTTCCCTTAAAGAAAAGATCTTTCAGTGATGTCTCTTACTTGCTGACAGTGACTCATCGGGTTGTGACACCGCTGACTCACCGTCTGCGAGTCTGAAATTGCAAAACTGCTGAACTTTTTTAGCTGTGTCAAGTTAGTTCAGCCACGTAAAAAACACAAAAGCAGCTGCAGTGGCGAGAAAAACCTCTGATAAGTTACTGAAGCTGTGCTTTAAGAGCCGAGTTCACTTGGTAAAGCCTGAAAAGAAATACAAAAACAACTTATCTGTGGCCTCTGAGCCGTGCAGTTAGTACTCAGGCTGTTGCAACACTCTGGTCACACCCTTTGTCACTCTATTCATATGTTATGTCACAGGCAACACAGTGTTCCCTCTTCTGCCCATAAAAGCACCATTTTGCCTGCAACAAGGAGCAAAATCTATCCTTGAGTGTGCCTTAAAGTCCCACCTCCTCTGCTGAAAAGCTCCAGGCCTCAGAGAAGAGGTGCGTTGAGGGAAACGCCAGGTGAATCTGTCGAGGAGAGTCCCGTCCGGAGTTTCGTGGTGTTGGACCCGCAGTCGATGTAGCGATACGCCTCCAGGCTGTTCTGAGACGTTCGCACCATGTATGAGGTTTTCACTGAGGTTCTGCAAACAGGCGAGAGCACAGAGATGTAAAAACCGAGCCGCCTCGTCGCAGCAAACTAGCAGCAGATGAAGCTCAGGATGTGGCTGCAGAGAAAGTGTCTACATGAGCTTTCCCACGACTCTTTATTATACACATAGAGGGGAAACTGCACCTGCACAGTCCTGTCATTTCCAGTATCTGCAATCATAATTATTTAGTCTATATTACAAAACAAGAATAAGAGAGTTTGCTGATAGTATTGGTTCACACTGTTTTACCCAAAGATTAACCCTGAGGAAGTGGTTTATGTGGTTACATCATTAGGTAACATGACACAGCATCTGACTTTTGGCTCTTAATATTATTGATGATGATGTGAACACTCCACCGTGCTTATCTCAGCTATAGTTTATGATTGTTTTGCAATCAATTTTTAATATCAAGTTATTTCTAGGCTGGACATTAATCCTTAAAGTTTTATTTTCTTACAAAAATCCTAAAAAGTGCATCGTAGGAATATTTCAGTACGTTTTCATTACAAATCTGTGAACGGAACCCGCCTTATTCCTGCATTTTTCAATGTGAAGACACTGTTTCTAGATTTTTTAAACAAGCTGATATGAAATAAAGTATTTTACTGGCCGCCGTACAGCTTGATGAGTTAAGGCGTTACCATGTGGGTGCAGGTCGAGAGTTCAAGTCTGGCTCAAGACCCTTTGCTGCATGTCACTCTCCTCTGTACCCCCTTTCACACTGTCTGTCTCTCTATCAATAAAAATGGGAAAAACTCCCCAAAAATACTTTAAAAAAAAGAAATAAACTATTTTACTGCCAGTTTTTAAAGACTGAACTGCCCAACACTTTACACATTAAGGCAGTGCTACCAGTTAATAATAATAGCGATAATAATACATATACACACTTGTGCTAGTGTAGATTTTGAATGCAGCATTATTTTTTTTAAATCCGTAAAACAATTCTTAGAAACACTTACTGCATAAATACGACGATGTTGTGGACCTTGATGCTGGGCATGGTGCAGAACGTACTGGAAAAAATAAAAAACATAAAGCAGAAAAGGTTTTACATTATTAAACTAGAAAATTAATACCTTTTCTTTGTGCCAACAGAGAAACTTCCATGTCTCTTTGTGTGATTTCTTCAGATTAACCCTTCTGGGACACTTACTAGACATACGGAGCGCTGCTGCCGATCTCCGTACTGACTGTGTAGTTCACCTGCAGAAGGTTGAACGACAAAGTTTAAAGTGTTGCTTTCCAGAAACTCCATGGCAAACATACAGATATGAGACAAGAGGAGGAGTTTGTTCGAGAAGATGAATCTCAGGATGTTTCATTTAGCATGTGTGACGATAAATATCCAGGTTGCAATGTCAAAATGCGACACCTGTTGTATATATGTGACAATGTGAAGCGGCTCAAGTGATATTCAATATTTTTGTCAACAAATCCCAACAGCATGAGTCTGTCTCACAATAATTCTAATTACTCTCAAACTAATTCTTCCCTCTGTAGACAGAAATCCTTCAAGTTAGGTCCCAAGTATAAAGTTTTGCAGTTAAGAAAAAGAGAAAAAAAGAAAATACTTAGTCATTTCCTGTAAACATTTGGGTACTTTAGATTTTGGCAAACGCTACGGAAGAAAAGAGGAAATGTTCTGTGGACTATTTTTAGTTTCAGATCTGCTGCTTCCGAGAGTGTTTACAGCAGCACGACTGTTTATGTGAAAATAATCCAACATTTATAGTGAGGAAACACGTCAGCTGGTGCAGATCAACTGTGCAGCTCGCTCTTTGTTTTCAAAGCAGCTCTGTGGCACAATAAAACACACCAGGCTCTGGATACAAACACACACAATACATGTTGCTATCCTACAGCCAGTGTTGGCTTTGGCCTTTTCATGAGATTTGATGACAAGTACACACTGTCAACTTTTTTTTTTTTTTTTACAAATGCACCTTATGTAAGATTCAACAGTGTCCCACTTGCTTTATTTATGTATATGTGTATATATTTCTGAACCTTTATTTTTATCTTGATTTTATTTAAATTTTTCTATTGCAATTGGATGCTGGTACAAGACAAATTTCACTGCGCATTGTACTGTGTATAATTGTGTAAGTGACAAATAAAGATTATCTTATCTTATCTTATCTTAAGAATAACATTAGTGTGCCAACATCGTTTAACCTTTAGCAGGAGAGTTTGTACAGCAGTCAAACCTGCAGCCTGCTCTTTGTTTGCATATTGGACCAGGAAGTGCTGCAGTGATGATGTATTTTATGCAAACGCGACAGTATTTACAGAGAAAGAAGACACATGTGTTATTTGAAATTATTTATAACCTGTTACAGCTCTGCAATTTCACTAGGACATAAAAGCCGCATTTAGATAATCACCAGGCAAATGTGATGAATGATCTTTGCTCCAAAATAAGCATTTTACCACACAGGTTGTACATCTACTACACATGCTCGAAGCTTTATGACACACATTAAAGTTTTTGAAAAATAAGGTGCAACTTGTAGTAGTAACTTCTTCTGTAGAAGAAGTTAAGATGCAAGAAAAACCAGATGGCGCTGGTACAATAATTTAAAAAAGAGTATTAAAAATATAAATAGAGTATAAAAATAAAGAAATAAGCATGTAGAAGGGATGCTTGGGTTCTGGTTTACTCCACCGTGCTTATCTCAGCTATAGTTTATGGTTATTTTGCAATAGTTTTTTTTAATATCAAGTTATTTCTAGTCTGGAAATGAATCCTAAAGTTTTATTTTCTTACAAAAAGCCGAAAAAGTGCATCGTAGGAATATTTCAGTACGTTTTCATTATAAATCAGTGAACGCAGCCTGCCTTATTCCTGCATTATTGAACATAAAGACACTCTTTCTTGAAATAAAGTATTTTACTGACATGCCCAACACTTCACATAAAGCATTTAAAAGCAAAATTCATACATTAAGGCAGTGCTACCAGCTATAATAACAATAATAATACATATACACTTGTACTTGTGTAGGATTTTGAATGCAGTAGATTTGAGATTGTAGCAGACAAAAGTCGAACTCATCCCATCAGAGCAGCTAAATATATCTCATGCTAATTCATGCTAGCACAAAGTCTTTAGTCCCTTACAGCATCTATAAGTCTCCTTAATACCAACACATACTTGAAACTGTCCTCAACTCAACTGTGTGTCAGTAGAACAACATTGGCTGGATGTTTCCCAGTTCGGCTGTTATAAAGCAGACAATTTAGCTTTTTGAGGGGAGAAGCTGAAAAGAAATCTCTAGTTAAATGTATGTAACATAAATGTCTAGTTCCCCCTACCTGGATTGAACTGAGCGGCTGGATGGTGGTGGCGTTGTCCAACTGCTGGGTCCCAATCACCGTCCTCATGTAGAGAACCTGGCAGCTGACGCTCTGCACCAGCACCGAGAAGAAGTTCGGGTTGGTGAAGTTGAGCGTGCTCTGAGAGAAATGGAGGGAACAAGTGTGAAAGGTATGATGATAACAAGACAAAATGCTTTTTGTAGCAGCTGGATAGCTCAGTGACTAACACCCAAGACCTTGGCATGGGAGATCGGTGGCTCAAATCCCAGTCAGGGCGCAGTGATGACCCTTAGGCAAGGTCCTTCATGCTGCCCCGCCTACCTACCTATGTACGTCATTTTGGATAAACGCCTCTGCCTTAGCCTCTAAATGAAATTGTAGATTGTAGCAACTCGTCCACCATATTTGAAAATGTCTCCGGCTGCATTCTGAATCACATACTTTTTCTTTTTCCTTTAAGAAAGCACAACAGCTGCCCTCACAAAGTACGTACTGTACATGTATACAATATGGTCGGTAGTTCGAGCTTTTTTGCACTTGCGAGCAGCACTGTGATGTAACTGCACAGAGGATTGTGGGTAAGAAGGGTCAGAAAAACATGCTGGCTGCAATCTGCAAAATCCCAACAGATGTAAAAGGACATCCGAGTATGTTTTGCATGCTGCATTTGCCATACTGTGCATTACTTACTATGAAATTTACAAAAATATGTACATTGTTGTGCATTTGAGTATCGCAGAGAATCAGGTCAGAGTTAGATTTTGCTAGAGCCTTGTGTTTTTTAATTGTTTGAACTATATACCTGTGTTCTAGCCTTTAGGGGGACACACTAAATCTTTTTCAGGCATACTACACAGGATGAAAGTATTGATATCAGAATACAGGCTCCTTTCTGAATGTGAAATCGTACTTTTGTCTTTGATTATGTTGCCAAAAAACAAGGGCTACACCCACAGGAAGCCGGAAGCCAAACAGAGAAGTCAAGAAAAGCCTGAACAGCATCAAATCAGACATCAGGTCTCCAGAAATACTCCCGCAAACACTGAAGAAAGTCAGATGTTCGGTTGTCAACAATATGCAAACACACAAACCAGGAAGTGAAAGCCTGAACATGAAACAGCTTTTCTCTAAACTAGAACCTAAAAATGTCAAAGCTGTTGACACATTTAGCGGATTCAATAAGGAACACGTCTTGCAGAAGGACTGTATCTATCTCATTAATAAATGAAGGTGTTTGTTTCTACTTTCTCTTCGTATATCTCAACAGTTCGTCTGATTCATTTCAAACTTGTCAGGTGTATTACTGGGCACCCAAAGGAGCTGAATGTCAAGTTTGAAGCAGGTTGGATGAGGATTGATTGATTTTGTGTCTTTTTTTAGGTCTTCATCCTGATCTTTAGCAGCCTATGGGTGGAGCCCTTGTTGCTACAATCAACAGCAAATACATGACATCATTGATCAAAGGGCATCTTTATCTGTTAACATCAGATTCAACCCGTGACACTAATGTACAACACTTAAACTACGGAGAAAATTCTCACACAAAGAACAGCTCCAGTGAGATTTCAGACTCTTCACACGCCGATGAAGCACAAATCAAGATGATGTTGACGTTTTATCACTCATAGCTGCAAACTTTTACATTATCTAACACATAGAGCAGAAAATAAACAAGAAGCAGTGAGTTAGTCTGTAGATTATTATGGGATTTATCGATCTGTTGTCAGGAATCAGGAAGCTACTCACATTGAAACTGCCTGTTTTGACCATCTAACACACAAAACTAACCATCATATGACACGGAAAAGTATGAAGTCCTCGCCTCTGAATAGACAGAGCCTGAGAATGTTTGGCATTCCAGCTCGTACAACGGCTAAAATCAGTCCTCTAAATAAATGCAGACCAACTGACTGATAAGTCCAGCTCAAGTTTGGGTGGAAAACGCCAAATTGAGGACAACTTTCCGCTTCTCACGCCACACCAATCTACATTCTACTGCAGGAACAAGATAAAAACATACCGTCATGTTCATGAGGACCTTCGACTTGGTGTGATCGAAGTGCACCATCACCGAGCGTATCCCATCATCCACCACGACCACCGTGCGAGGGAACAGGAAGAAGGCAACCAGCGAGGAGGCCAGCAGGCAGAGCACCACCGACAGCACCACATACTGCTTCCTAAAACACAGAAAATACAAAAACACAGGTTCTGTCTGAAGCTTCTACACACCTGGCTGAGTTCAAGTGTCTGGATGGATTGTAGAAACGCAGTATTTGCATCAGGAAGTGGAGGTTTACTCACGTTCTTTGGGGCCGAAGCCTTTGGTCGCTATATGGGATCAATGCAACCAGCTCATTCACTTGGCCTAGAAAGCAAAAGACAACAGGACATGTAACATGTTTTTATTATATTGCTTTTCCCCTTGACATACTGTATATTAATAGTGCTAGGAGGAACCTGTAACAGCCAATGTTCACCCGTTTTTATGTTGAAAAATAATCTAAATGATTAGATGAATTGCTTTAGCGCTATATCTAAACATTTGTGTTGTTAGGCCTGGATGTCCAAGTACTTCATGAGCCCCAGAACTAAATAGTTTTGCTTGTTTGTTTTTATAATACGAAAAATATAAACTGTACTTATATGAAACCTTTTTAAAAAACAGAGTTTGAAAAGTGCTTTACAGACAGGGCAAAAAAGAAAAGAAGAAGACCACAGAAGAACAGAAGGTCGGTCAGTCCAAACAGAAAAACACCAGAGAGGCAAAAGTGGAAAAATAAACATGGTAAAATATTTTCAAAATAATTCAATACAACAACACCAGATAAAATAATAAAAAAAGCCATATCCAAATAATGAAAAAGAACAAGTGGACTAAAAGACAATGGAGGGTAAAACCATAAACACAAGGCTGAAAATAATAACAGTAGAAGTAACAGTAAATAAATAAAATAAATACGTAAATAAATAAAGTCTAAAAGAGAATCAAATTAATAAATAAATACCTTAAAAATATATATTTTTTAATTAGACGATAAAAATGTAATTTTAATGTGTGATTTTCTTTTAACAAAACAAACAAACAAACATACAAAAGCACTAGATCTATTCATCTGTCATTCTGACCATATGTTAAAGTCCTCATGAAATTACCATGACACAGATGATCATAAATGTTGGTATATTATTTTACCGTTTGTTAAAGTCTGATCTGTTTCGCAAAGTCGAGTTTTTTGTGTTTTATTCCTTCATCGCTTAATTGTTCAAAGCAGTTCCTACAAAATAAAATGTTTGCAACGTTCAGCAGTGTCTCCTTTCAATCCTTCTTTTTCAGAATAAAATGCTGCAGACAGACAATGAAGAGAAGGTTTGCGGGAATAACTGGCCAGCAGTGCTACATGCATTAAACTATTTCACATTGGTTTGTTTTTTTCCCTCAGTGACACCTTATGCTAGACATAAAAGTGAAAGAGAAAGACTGCAAGTCAGTGCTATAAACATCCTGATGTTATGTAATGGTGGTGCTTAAATACGCTAAGAATAATAAAGAAAACTGTCCTGGATCTTATATTAAAGTAAAATAATACGATATAGTTGATCATAAATGTTGGGGTATTATTATACTGTTTGTAAAAGTCCGATTTGATTAGTAAAGCCTAAATATTTTTTGTCATTTGAAGTGTTTCATTACAGAGACTTTTCTTTTTCACAGTATCACAGCAGGATAACTGCAGCAGTCACAGTTAATGTGTGTATAAATACATCCCATAACTCCATATAGAACAGTGCCTCTCATTAAAATAACCACCAAAATGTGGCAACAGGAAGATGAGGTCCACTGAAACCACATTTTATTGTTTTATTAGCAGAATAAGTAGAATTTCCAGTGTTTAATCAGCTACACGGTCAGTAGATCAGCTCCAGTTATTAGTAGTTATTTATTTGGTGTTTTGTTTTCTGGGGGAACTTTTTCTTCTTTTCTTCCACCTTTTATTGATTTATTGTCAGTTGCTGTAGTTAGATAAACTACAATCAGGCTGTGGACAGAACTTTCAGGGTTTGATCAGACACACAGCAGATCTGCTCTGATTATTATTTATTTTGTGTCATGGATTAACTTTTTCTCTTCAGCAGCTCCTGCATCTCTTCTTCTCGACTATTTAAAGGCTCAGTCCGCCAAATTCTAACAAAAAAATAAATGCACATCTTTATATATTTACAGTTATGTAAATCTTCTCGGGATATTAATGTGCAACATGGATTAAACATCTAAAGAAAGTAGGATGACAGTGTGTCTCATTTATATTTATTTTATTTTGAAATACCTTGAAAATTGAGCCATTAGGTTAAAACAGCGCCTCTAAATCTACATATTACTTTATTAGGACTTCTTAAAGTACGTTTTATTATTAAAAATGTATATTGAACGTGTTTTAGCTGCACTAATGTGGGTTTAAATCAGGTTTCACACTGACTGCTTTGAGAAATAGTGTTAAACCGCAGCAGCAGGTGTCTCCTCACCTGAAGGTATCCGTCCGGTGCCTTGACACGTCGGACACGTTATGCTGTCTCTCCCGGTAAATTCCACGTACGGGAACTGGGCGATGTCCTCCCGCCTACCGAGTCCGTCCAGGGAGTCGTTATCAGAGTCTCGGTCCTCCGTCTGCCGGCCGGAGCTCTGCCTGTCCGGGAGGAGCGACGTGCTGCTGCCGCTGCGGGACCACCGCGTCCCCATGGAGGCTGAGCTCTGCCTGGGGGTCGGTTAGAGCCACCGGGGAAGCTACTGTGCGGTAACAGGCAGAGGGGAAGAAGCCATCGAGACCGGGAAGAAGCGAAGGAATGAACGGAGCAGCTGAGATTTACCGAGAATTGAAGATGAACCGTTAAAGTGCAGAGTGGCGTCGCTCCGTTAGCCGCTATGCTAGCAGCACTGCTCCACAACGTTAGCTGTTAGCGGCTGGTGGTTTAAACCGTGTGTGAGCTTTAACTAGCTTAACTAACCAAACTTTAACTACCTGTCAGACTAAACTAGTCCAAGTTAACGCTACAAACTCACATTTTCCTCCCACAAACCTGCGAACCGACTCCTGGCTGTCACAACAAAGTTTACATTGACAATGTGCTGCTTTCACGGATGCTCCGTATATCTGCCAATCCCCATATTCAGGTTGCATTCAGGTGCTTTATGAATCCTCCGGTGGTTTGTTGTATTTTAACAGAAACAATTAATCTACCTTTAGACGGCAACAGTAGGTACATTTACAGTTATTTAAAATTACACCAAAGCCTTTCTGTTTGATATTTAAGACTTGTCGTTGCAACAATTACGTATAATATTTCCGATACTAAAGGCGACTTTTAAGGCAGCACGAAGCCCTCTGCTGCCCCCTGCTGTCACTATTTAGCTACAGCAGCTGCACTATAATGTAATATAATATAATATAATATAATATAATATAATGTTATGTTATATAGCAAAGCAATCTGTGCAAAAGCAAACCATTTGTAAAAGAGAATAAAATAGTGTAAAATGTTTTAAGCTAAAAAGGCAAACCCAGAATCAAAACACGGAAAAAATCAACCTCTTTTGCACAAAATCTGTTTGTCAAATTTCTTAGAGTTAGCAGCGCTGTTAACCAAATGGCTCAATTTCAAGGTATTTCAAAAATAAAATGAATATAAATGTGACACTGTCATCCTACTCTCTTTCAATGTTTAGTCCATGTTCCACATTAATAACACAAGAAGATTTACATAACTGTAAATACATAAAGATGTGCTTTGGAAGTAATTGTTTTCACACGTTAATCCAGAACACAAAATACCAAATTAATCACATACAAATAATAATCAGAGCAAATATGTCAACTGTGTACCTGATCAAACCCTGACATTTCTGTCCACAGCCTGATTGTAGTTTATCTAACTACAGCAACTTACAATAAAACAATAAAAGGTGGTTTCAGAAAGCAATGATTACAGTCTGTCCAACACAGGATGGAATTCAATTTCCCAATATTCCTTAATTGAAAATAGCACATCTGTACCACAAAATCAATCTGTTTGTCACATTTCTTTAAAATACTAACATACTTCAGAGAAAGGACAGTTACAACAGAGGCCTCTTTGGGGATCTTGAGCCCAGAAATCTTCACATTTTTAACCCTAACGGCTCCATTTTCAAGTCATTTCAGAATAAAATTATTAATAATGTGACACATTGTGACTTAGACAAGGTCGTCTTTTTTACTTTCTTTCTATGCTTAACCTTATTTACACATTAATATTACAGTGAGATTTACGTACATAGCTATTTATGCAAATATGTACCTGTATATGTTAGAAATATTCACTTTCATAAATTTTACTTTTAATTTGGCTGACTGAGCCTTTAAAATGTGCCGAAAAAGTTTAGCCCAAATACAAAACCCCAAATAAATAACTAATAATAATCAGAGTAAGTCTACTGTGTGTGTATCTTTCAGTAAAACACTAAAATGTGGTTTCAGTGGAACTCAGCTAACTGTTGTGAAAGATATTTTGACTTTATTAAACAGACCAGACTTTTACAAACACTAAAATAAGACCCCAGCATTTTTGAGCAACTGCATCATATTATTTTACTTTAACATATGAGAAAACTGACAGATCCAGAACTATTTTCTTGATTATTTTAATGTAATTCTACACCACTAAATTATGCAATAACAAAATGTTTATTCCAGCACTGATTTACATTCTCCTTCTTCCATTTTTCTTTCACTTCTTTGTCTTCCACTGTTCTGCTTGAGGTTTCCTTGAGGGAAAAACTGTGAAACAAAGAGAACAAATGTGAAATTGTTTCATCATTGTGTATGTGTGCAAACAGAGAGACACAAACCAAACTAAAAAGTCTAAAACAACCACAAAGAGATTTTTAAAAAAAAACTATGACAAAGAGACACAAAATGCAATCAGAAACACAAAATATACCAAATCTTTGGCAAAGAGACACAAAATAACCACAAAGACACACAAAATGCCAACAGAGACACAAAACAACCTCAAAGAAACAAGAAACTATGACAGAAAGACTCAAAATGCCAAGAAAATAACCACAAAAAGACACAAAACAGACATAAAGAAACAAAAAAATATGAAAAGGAGACACAAAATAACCACAGACAAAAAAATGCCAACAGAGACACAAAACAACTCTTAAGACATAAAACAAGACAATCATTGTGTACATGCAGAGCCGGCCCTACCCAATGTGGTGCCCTAGACCAGATTTTATATGGCGCCTCCCTCCATCGGTGATTTACATACGCTTACAAAAGAAATCGAATAGCATTGTTTTGTAGTAATACTAATTGAGCATTGCGTTACATTTTAATCCATGTGAGCTTTTCCATTTTAAGAGTTAATAGTAATAACTAGGTTTATTATAATTATATTGAAGGTGAAATTTTTCCCGATTTTGTGGCGCCCCCTGGAGGCCATGGCACCCTTAGCATTTGCCTATATTGCCTAATGGGCGAGCCGGCTCTGTGTACATGTGCATGTAAGTTCTGCTGCATACATTAACACGGGTGGTCAATTATTCCTGAAAGTCTTCTCTTCAGCTCAGAGTTTTCTCTCTGCAGCACTTTATTCTGGAAAAAAAACAAGGAGACAAAAGGAGGCAACTGCTGAACACTGCAAAACATTTTATTTTGTAGGAGCTGTTTCTAACAATTCAGCTGTGAAGGAAAACCAATGACCTTTTAGAGACAGATTAAAGTAAATTCTGCAATTATACAGAATAAAGGTGTAATGTACCTTATGTCTGAGCGCCTCCACTATCAGATCTCGTCCTCCTCTGGTGTCCTCTTTCTTCTCTGAAGCTCTGAAAGCATCTCCAATAAGTGAGACCAGCACATGGGACTGAAACAGGAAGTTAACATCTGCCTGACATCTCACATCCTTCTGGGTTGCATTCATATTGTTTTTTTAATAGAGTCTGCATATAGAGTGTGTTAAGAGTGCAGTAAAACACTCACAAACTTCTTGCTCTGGAACAGATAACAGTGGTACGTATCGACTGCAGGATGTTTGGCCACGAAGCCGAACACTTTGGGTGAAGACGGCAGGACAGCGCAGAAGGAGACGGTGGACAGAGGACAGGGGTACAACAGGAACTGAGGATAGAAGTTTTGAAGATATAATTAAACTGCAAACATATTCAGAATTACCAATTCAATAGTTGGTACACTTATTGGTCACTCACCTTGGTTTTGTTTTCCAGAATGTCTATGTTGCTGGGAGTCAGGAAGAGATGGACTTTGCTCTTCTTCGCCACCTTTTCCGAGGAGTAAGCATCTGGAGTCTGGGAATTAGAGAGGGCTGGATTAATGGGATGAAAGCTGGAAGGTAGAGTTAATAAAAAGAATCACTTAAAAATCAAATGCAATGGTGCACAAAACAAAACAAAACAGCCACTAAGAGATAAAAACTGTAACAGAGACAACCACAACCACAAAGCGACACAAAGCTATCACAAAAACAGCAGCAAATAGACACAAAATAACAACTAAGAGACTCAAAACAATGACAAAGTGACAAAAAATTATGACAGGGGCAAAAATCAATCATAAAGAGACACATAAAACGCATAACACATAAAACATAAAACAACCATAAAGAGACAAAAAATTATGACAAAGAGACACAAAATAACCCCAAATAGCCAAACAAACAGATACAAAATGACAGAAGAAACAGCAGCAAATAGACACAAAACAACAACTAAGAGCCTAAGAAACTATGAAAAAGAGACACAACACACCAACAGACACAAAACAACCACAATGAGACACAAAAACGATGACAAAAAGACACAAAATGACAACAAAAAATGCAAAACAATCAAAAAAGACCAAAACATTGCGACAGAGACACAAAATGGACAGAGGCACAAAACTACCACAAAGAGATACAAAATGACACAAGAAACAGCAACAAACCGACACAAAACAACAACTTACAGACTAAAAAACTATTTTTAAAAAAAGAGACACAAAACATCAACAGACACAATACGACAAAGAGACAAAAACGATGACAAAAAAACA
>OMNN01100080.1:0-27500 GCA_900302755.1 Chromis chromis | reverse complement strand
TAATAACCGACCACCTTATTAACCCAATAATCCAAGTGACGTGAAATGATTTCGCCCACGACAAAGATCACGTCTGTTTCAGCTTCACAGCTTGTGGCGAACATAATGTGATTTCTGTCTCAGGCCTAATTAAAGTCTCATTAATTATTATTTTAACCACACTTTTCTTTCTTGAGATTTTGCTCACTCTATTTTTGTTATACATTTTCTTGTTTTACAATTTAATTTATTAAATGTACCTGTTAGTTCTAATTGTTTGTTAAATATTACATTACCAACACATTATATCACATGATCTGAATTGCATTTCATTATTGAGTTTGATGCTAAAACAGCTGCTTGATTAATTAATCAATTAACAGAAAATTAATCAGCAAAGTCACGTTTTAAGTTTAAAAAAAGGCCAAACACAGGTCATTTGTGACGATAAGCTGCTTTTGTTGAATTAAAATGATTAAACGCTAGAGGAAATAATCAGTATTAATTGATAAACATAATTATCAATTGCAGTCTTTATGGAGTAACTTGTGGTTTAATGTATTTGGTGGCTGAATCTGCTTTGGTAACTACTTTGCATTCAATCACATTTAAATGATATATTGTATGTTTGTGCTGAGGTTGATGCGCCGAGTTCATTTAAAGCTTAAAAATCAAAATCAGGAAAGAAGTCGGGGTCAGATCGAGGTAAAGTGAACGTGTCAGTAATGGATCTGGAAGGGGATGCACAGCTGTGACAATCTACTGCTCTCTGCTGATACTTGGCCTCGACGGGCTAAAACATCCGATTCAGGGTAAATTGGGACTTAATGCACGGTGCTCCACTCCACTCCATCCTGCTGGATTATAGTCTCTCCACCCCTCTCATCTCCACAAGGGACTGTATAACCAATTAAGCAAATGGCTCTTTTGGCTAGAACTGCTTGATAGCATGCTATTGTTTCATTGTTGTCATGTTGTCATGTGACGGCGGTTATGGAAGAGTGGCTGTTTTGTTTTTTGCATCCACGATCGCTGAATTTGTGCACACATAACACGCAGGTGCTCGCTGATACACCTTTGTGTGCATGGTTTGCACACAAAGGTTGCATTGAGGACGGAGCAGCGAGCGTGTGGAGCTGTCCAGCACTTGTAATGTCTCAGGGGAGGATGGACCGGCTGCATGCAAACAGAAGGCCGAACCAGACCCAAAGTACACAACATATGACCAGCCAGGTGGATATAGACCCAAATCAAATCTCTAATATGTTCTCTGAGCTTATGAGATTGATGAAAAACTTGTTTTATAAGTGATGTTGAAGACTCACCAGGTACCACTGCTGGTTCCACATTGGATCATCAAACAGCTTGTCAACCGGACAGTCCCTACACTCCCTTAGAGACGCCCGCTTGTTCCGCCGTTTCTCGTACTGCTGCTCTGCCCACAGCACCTGCACGGACAGATGAAAACCTTTAGTTTCTTCTGCCATTAAAGGTGGGACAAGAAGCTTCTGGTAAAAAGAGACCACTCACCCGATCGTCCTCCGACAGCTGCCTGGTGATGTGGGTGGCGCTGCGTTTCATTCTGCTAGGATGGTTGCGGTGTTTGAACAGGAAATGGTCTTCCAGGGCCCCGATCTGCAAAAAAAAAGACAAGATGTGGGAATATATTACAGGAAATGATAAAACGTACAATACAAAACAGTTTTTCCCCCCTTTTTTCCCACCTTAAATACAATATGTGGCTTTTTAAATACTGAGTAATTTAAAAACTACAATTAAAAATTAATGTTTTAGCAGACATCCAGCATTTTTAGCTTTTATTTACATTATTTCCAGTTGAAGATAAACGAAGCACAAGACTCGCGGATGCTTCATCTTCAATCCGACTGCTTTACATCAATATTTAGGGATGTTACAGCTTGCATTGACCATACAGTGACCAATTTATTAGCAGAAACCCAAGATTTACAGCTTTTATTTACATTATTTCCAGTTGAAAATAAACAAAGCACAGGGCTTGCGGATGCTTAAGTTTTAATCTGCCTGCATTGCATTAATATTTAAGGAGGCTACAGCTTGCATTGACCACATTTCAGCTGTGAATGGTGAAATAAAGTGAGTAAAATGGCATTATAAGAAAAATAATGTCCATTTGACAGTTTAAAAAAAGGACATTTTGTAGTTATTTCTTGTTTACTGTAAATGTATTCTACTGTAATGTTCAAAAGACCAGTTAATCATTGACCGCTGCTGCCTCGGAGCCACAGGTTTCACAGGAATCAATGGACTGATCTTATGTTTCCAGCTGACGTGTTCATGTAAGACGAGTCCGCATTAGTCAGTCTGAGAATACTAGGAAAGGCAGATGATGTACAGAACAGGGGGGACAAACAATAACCCGAGCTCCTGTTATGTTATGCCTCATCAAAAGTGTGTAAACAGTGAGTCATGGCTTGATTAAATCCTCGCCCTGTAATTGAGCAGCGTTCTGGAAATGCATTGTGGGGCTCTCACAATGAGTTTCCAGTGTAATGGCCTTTCATCAAAGCAAAACAGAATAATTGATACGTCTATAGGCTGTTATGACAACACAGCTCATACTGCAGGCTCAATTAACATTTCATGATTCACTTTGGATGCTCTGGTTTCTGTTAAATGACATGTTTTGATGTTAAAAATGAGGGTCCAGCTTGTGCCAAATGAATAATCAATGTTTGTTCTAGGCTGATTTTTTGTTCTCCAGGGCGTGGATTGGTTCCTACCTGTCGGACCAGCTCGTAGTCCAGCTCTCTGGCGATCCCCTCCGCAGCGGACAGTCCACCGGGGATCTCCACCGCCCACTCGTTCAGGTACTGTCGGTCCCGGTAAGGAGACTCCAGCGAGCGGGGAACCACGGAGCAGAGGACGGCAAGAACACAGCACATCACCGCTGGACGACATCTCACTTCCATGTCAGAGGAAATTCAACCAGATGAGAAAAAAACAGATATGTACAAGCTGCTCAGATGCCTCCTGTGTAGAGATGAGGATAAAAGAAGTCTCCTTTTTTTTGTTTTCCAGTTGTATCCCCGAAGAAACCGCTGGCTGAGATGGAGGGAAATGTGAAAACTGCGCGTTATTGGTCCGCCAAGGAGAGGAAGTAGTGGAGATGGGGAGGGCTGGACGGTGTGTGGTCGCGATGGGAGGCGGTCACACGTCAAATTACTGCTGCTCTGACGTCAGTTTGGCGTCTACCTTTTTTTTCTCGCTTAGATGCGAGTTCGAGTCCCGGAGGGGGGAAAAGTCTGAAGGGGAGGAGGGAGGATGACTAAAAATATCCAAGTGTGCGTCCCTGGAGGAAGAAGAGGTGGTGGAGGAAGAGCAGGAGACACCGGGAAGAAACACAACAGTACAATGATATGATCCCTTAAGATTGCTTAGAATTAAAGATGCTTATCATCCTGAGGAGGATGTGGTGCAGTATCTTTTTTCACTGGAGTATTATCACCAGAAGAGGAAAGGAAACGTGTCCTCGGGCTGCTCTCCGGTCTCCAGCACCGCGGACAGCTCCTCAGTCACACCACTGACTCACAGCAGGAGGAGAGATGGAAAAACAAACACAGGGATGATGGAAAAAATGCTCAGCAGACTGTAATATCCAGAATAAAGCAACAGATGTTCATTAGATGTTATTTCTTTAATGTTGGACACAGATTACAAATGAATTCCAAGTAAAGAGGATCAAATGTAAAATAGGTTATTAGGCTGTGAGTGAAAGGCTCCTGAAAGGGAAACATTATCTTATATTATATAACTGGGATGTTATCACTGACGCATAAACATGCAGCAGCCAGGAGATGAAACTACATTTACATTTTACATACAGTTGTGTGTAAATGCATAAAGCATCATATTTTACAAATCCATTGATTGTTTTGTGAAATGTTAATCTGTGAGGTGTATGTATTGTCAAGTCAAATTGGAGTTTTCAAGAGCTTTCAGGGCCTGGAAGAAGAGGAGCTTTACAAAATGCTAAATAAATAAATATGGACTGTATGAATGAATAAAATGGAAGACATGAATAAATAAATAAAGCCATGTCATGAATCTATTCCTGCATTAAAATCTATACGTTACCTAATGTGGAGCTAAATATATAGATACATAGATACACCAATCAGGCATAACATTATGACCACCTGCCTAATATTGTGTTGGTCCCCCTTATGTGGTCAAAAATGCTCTGAACCATTGGGCATGGACAAGAGGACCTCTCAGGGTGTCCTATGGGGTCTGGTACCAGGACGTTGGCAGTGGATCCTTTGGGTACTCTGGCTTGTGCAGTGGGGCCTCTGTCAATCAAACTTGTTCCACTACATCCTGTTGATGCTTGATCAGAATGGGGTCTAGGAAGTTTGGTGGTCAAATCAACATCTTGGGTGATTGTCATGTTCCTCAAGATGTTCCTGATTGGTTGATGTTTTTACCATGAGGTGGGGTGCATTTTCCTGTGGGGATAGGCCAGTGACATTTGGGATTGCCATTTGTGTGATGAAGAGTGCTTGTTCTGGGACGATGTTTATTTGGGTGTCTAAGTCTCATCAACACGGATGTTAAAATCCAAGGTTTTCCAGCAGAACACCACATAGTACCAATATGATCAATGTTATTCACTTCAGGTGCCAGTGGTCATAATGTTGTGGCTGATCAGTATATAATAGCAGTGGGTAATTTTATTTGCATTTGATGTAATTTAAGGCAAAATAAGAAACGTTGATAGTGTCTCATGGTATTTATTAATTTTATATCTATAGTTATGTTAATATACATAAATGTATATTCATTTTCTATTTCTATTTTATGCTATATATTTGCAGTAGCATACACACCATGTGCAGCGTTTAAAGTAGTCTTCCCATTCTGCGTTTTCTTTATTTCATATAAAGTTTTATTTAGTTTTTTTGCCTATTGCCTGATGGCTAACACCTAAAGTTTTGACAAGTGAAACTCATAGAACAAGCTGAACTGTGAAGCTGAACTCTTAAACTTGAAAATAAAAGAAGGAAAAAGGAAAAGCTGTTTCGTCATTAAATTGAATCCAGTTTAAACCTCTGACAAGAAGATAAATCTCTTTCAAGTGGAGAAGCTGCACAGAATCTTTAAGACATTATTTGACAGGTATAATAGAGTTTAAAATACCTCATAAATGCACTTATAACAATATAATACTTGAGTGAATGTATCTTATGCATATATGGAAGAATTACTTTCATTTTGCCTCTTTACAAAACAGCATGATTCTTATTGTAAAGTCGTCAGTATCAGGGCTTTTACTGAGACAAATGCACATCTGAGACACCTCCTCACTATAAAGGCTAAGGGCAGTACGAGTGCTTTAACTGAGACACATATACAGTACGTCCGTGACACCTTCTTACTATAAGGGTTTTACTGAAACGATGGGCTGTAAATGTTCATTACGTTTATTGTCATTGTTATCACAGGAAAGACCCATGACTCACACATGCACAATACACACATAGTAAATGTCCTTTGTTTAAATGAGTGGAAAGAAGAGTTATGAAAGAAGTCAGCTTACATCATGTGTGCTTGCCGGTTTTCTAATAAGCTACTACTACTGTCATGTACTATGAAAAGTCCAAATGTGTGCTAAGGCCTATTATGCATGCAATTTTAATTTGGTTTGATCTAAAAAATGCAAAATGTACCTTTATGTAATATACTACCTTAAAAATAAAGGATTGCTTAATGTCACTATACTGTTTTAGCCTATTTGAATCCTATGAACTATTCAAATTAAATCCAAAGTGTATGTATTAGATGCGTCATTTGTCAGCCTCAAGTAAAATATAAATATGACACCTACCATTTACACCTATGTAATTTAATAATGTAAGTTGCAGTCAGAAAAAAGATTTTTCCACTGCATGTGTCATATGTAATGTAAGGTACACAGCACATGCAGATTTTAAAGGGAAATAATGCAGCATTTGGTGCAATAGATCATTTTCTTGGTGTATTTTGTACTGTTCCACTCATTAAGCCATAAAACTCATTTAAGCGGCACAGATTTCACATTGAACAATGAATTGTGTGCAAGAGAATTAATCAAAACAGCAGCACAGACCGACTCAAAACTCAAATATTTGCCGAGTGAAGCAGCATCCGAGTTGCTTAATTTATAGGTGGAATAATAGCCACAGTTTTATTTTTATTAAATGATCCTTCTCGTTGTAGTGGAACATAATTCATGCCGGTAAATAGAGACAAAACTGAATGTAAGCCAGCATATAGTACATTGTTTTTCACTTTAGAATGTAAATTGCAAAGTCAAACAATGATTGTAGGCAGTTATTTATGGCAGGGATGTTTAAGTTGTTTACTAATGGAGACAGAGTATCAGTGTGTTCTGATTTCATGTGTGTACAATGATCCAGAGATAAAGGTGCTGTCAGATCAAGACATAATGGAGGTTGTGTAGTTCATGTTCGACAAACTCTATAAATCAAGAACAAAGAAACAACAATAAAAGCAAAAAACTCTTCAAGTCATTCCGATGAACAGTGTTTTTCCTAACAGAGGGAGCTTGTTGGTCGTTGGGAGTGAAACTAGTCAGAGCCGATAAGAACTGATACCTCTGGTCATCTGGCCGTGTGCAAACAGGTCTGCACCTGATCTGCTGTATAATCCATCTTTACCTAGCAACAACTGTTTGCTCTGACCACAGCAATCAGTCAAGCACACAGAAACACGCAGCTGAGGAGCCGCAGAATTATTAGCAAGCTGGACAGTTTATTCCAGGAGATGCCGGTTTCATTACAGCTCACTGAATCTTTGACTTTGCTGTCATTGATTCTCCGCGTCCTCAGTCCTTATCTCTGAGCTGTGTGTGGGTGTGCATTTCACTATAGT
Source organism: Chromis chromis (assembly GCA_900302755.1). NCBI lineage: Eukaryota > Metazoa > Chordata > Actinopteri > Pomacentridae > Chromis > Chromis chromis. The sequence goes on along the minus strand of OMNN01100080.1, from coordinate 20,609 downwards.
GGTGTGACATCACTCATCCTGCCTTCCTTATTCCACTGAGAGAACACTCACACCAACTAACAAAACCGACACACACATCGGTTTCATCCAATGAGGTCAGAGGTCTGACGGTGTGTCGTCAGCTAATTACTTTTCCAGCTTCACAGGAAAGCCACAGCTTTTAGCAAGAGGTTGACGTAGACGAAGCCGCGGGGAGCAAGGAGTCGTCTCAACACACAATTATTCAACCAAAATCAATTAGGTGTGGCAAATAGATGTGAAGACTTCAACTGCACTTCCTGCTCATCTCACGGTTCATTGGCAGCTACAATATTCTGCGTCTAACTCTCTCAGATTTCACTGCTGTTTAATGAAATCTGGTTTTATGAGCATTTTATACACCTTTTTCAAATTTTAAATACATTCCAAATACAAGACTATAATAATAAAATGGTTTAATAATAATAAATTATATTAAATGTGAATTAAACTTAAGTCTGTCATGCAGCAACACGCTGAAGGTAAATACAATCAAGGAACACCAGTAAATAGCATGGATAAACTCCCATGTCACCCACCGACCCTGTAAATCTCACGCCTGTGACACTCGACAAGGACACCCGGTTGCCATGCCAACCTGCTTCTTTTTGCTATCTTTATTGTGACTGCAGTCATTTCAGTACAACTGAGTGACACATCTTCACCCACAAGTCACAGTATCTGGCAAGAAGAAGAGTTTCCATGAAATAAGCTCACAAATATGTCACAGGTACATTTTGTTAGATCATGTTTGTTATCCAATTGGTGAGAATCGGAAATTAAAATTGCACTATTGTGATCTTTTTACAAAAGCATGCTGTGTGAACACTGATCAGATCCACTATACTGTGCTTTGAATGCTAGTTGACATCCTACAAAGATATGACACATTGGAGGTGAATTTTCTAGAAATATATTGAAAATTCTGCATAAATTCTACCGTTTTCTGTTGGATATGAAACTGCTGCTATTGAAACATCAAATTTTGTATTTTAGACCTTTATTTAGTTTAAATGACTGATCTTACACTGTGGAAATACTCTACTACAAGTAAAATTCATGCATTCAAAACGTTACTTAAGTAAAAGTAGGCAAGTAGCAGTAAAATTTACTTAACGTATGAAAAGTAAAAGTAGTCTCCTGACATATGAGGTTTTGGGAAATATTACTGCTGCATACACCAATCAGGAATAACATTATGAGCCACTGCCTAATATTGTGTTGGTCCCCCTTATGTGGTCAAAAATGCTCTAAACCATTGGACATGGACAAGAGGACCTCTCAGGGTGTCCTATGGGGTCTGGCACCAGGACGTTGGCAGTGGATCCTTTGGGTACTCTAGGTTGTGCAGTGGGGCCTCTGTCAGTCAAACTTCTTCCACTGCATCCTATTGATGCTTGATCAGAATGGGGTCTAGGAAGTTTGGAGGTCAAATCAACATCTTGGGCCATTGTCATGTTCCTCAAGATGTTCCTGATTGTTTGATGTTTTTGCCATGTGGTGGGGTGCATTTTCCTGCGGGGGTAGGCCTGTGACATTTGGGATTATCCATTTGCATGAGGGAGTGTGCTTTTTCTGGGACAATGTTTATTTGGGTGTCTAAGTCTCATCAACACGGATGTTAAAATCCAAGGTTTTCCAGCAGAACACCACATAGTACCAATATGATTAATGTTATTCACTTCACCTGTCAGTCATCATAATGTTGTGGCTGATCGGTGTATATTCCCTTATATATAGCAGGTATATGGGGGGTAAATGTATGTTAGGCATGATGCTTGATTTAAAGGCAAAATGAAAATATGGATATAAGGACATATAACTGGGCCAGTATGACTTTTTAGTTTGTTTGTTGTTGTTTGGTAAAGTTTGAACTCTCTTAGTCATATAGATCTAATTTGGTTATTGTCAGTGCAGAATGTTATTATTTCAGACAGCACCTAAACGCACCATAACATCTGCCAGGGGCTCGGACGCGCCCGGGACGCTCCTGTGATGCAGGCAGGACCCGCCCTCCTCCTCCTCCTCCTGCACTTGTCAAAGGCCACCGCTCACAAATTACATCACAGTTGCGCCCACAGACGCACACGCAAATGACACCGGGACACCCTGTCTCCTGAACAACTCACAAAAACACGCTTTGCATTTTGCTTTTTTAAAACAATCACTTTTTTCACCATTAGATGCAACGATGCTTCCTTTCAAGAGAACTTTTGAGACCGAGAAACACCAGCTGCAGGAGCTCAACAGCAGACTTGCCCAGTATCTGTCCAGGACGAAGCAGCTGGAGCAAGAAAATGCGCATCTCATCACCGAGATCAACAAACTCAGACAGGTAAGGAGCGATGACCGGGAGCCCAAGTACAAAGCAGAGATGCAGGATCTGCGGAGAATGGTGGGGCAGCTGTCGTTTGAGAAGTCCCAGGCGGAGATGGAGAGGGAGAAGCTATGGCGAGAGTTGCAGATGGTCCAGTCTCTGTGCAGCGAGCAGACCGACGTGTGCAGGGACATCAGCGGGGAGCTCAAGGGCTGCGAGAAGGAGCTCCAACACGCTCACAGAACCAACAGCGAACTCCAGGAGCGGCTGTTCCAGCTGGAGAACGAGTGCAAGCGCTTGGAGGGTGCGCACAGGCAACAAACGAGCCAACTCCGGCATCAGGTGGAGTCCCGGGTGGTCCCCATCATCACGCAAACTTACCGCGGCCCTCCGGTGGTCTCCGTGGAGGAGGTGCAAGAGTACGCAAGGGGTCTGTCCGAAGGGTGGATCGAGACCTTCGATATGTACCAGCAGAAGGTGGAAGAGATGGAGCAGTCGATCAAAGCGGACCAGGCCCGGATGAGCGACCTGCAGAGGGAGAAGATGCTGTACGCGTGCGAGTTGGACAAAATGCGCAAAGAGGCAGAAAGACAAGGACAGATCCAAGTGCGTCTGGAGGAGCAGCTGATGAATATGCACGACAAATTCCGGGTGGACTTAAGTGAATATCAGGTGAGTCCATTATGAAAGAGCAGAGCAGATATATATAATGTATATAAATATTTAAAACAAGAAGTAAAGCCAGAGATTCTGCATTTTTAGCACATATTATAGTATAAAAACAATCAGAAATACTGTCAGAATAATCTCCCTTTTATTCCACTGTGCCACAGGAGAAGGGAGAGGCTGGTCCCTCTCCTCCTGCCACACCCACTGTCCCTTAAAGGCACTGATGCAGCTGCAGCACTGAATGGCTGCTGCAAATGAATTGTTATGTATCAGGTTGATTCTTAAGCCTAAAAGCTTGCCCCAAACATATTACATCCTCACAATCTAGGTTGAGATTTATGACTAGTTTTGTGGCATCATGTATCTTTATGGTGTAAATGCATCCTAACACATGGGACAGACTCTCCTCACTACATAAAGGCATTACACCAGCATGAAGTGGTGCCTGGCAGGTTTGTGCTCCCATAACTGTCCAAAGCATGGATCTTCTTTCGTGCAACGTTTGACCTCAATATGAAAGGATTGAATAGCCTGACTAGCCGAGCGGCATCCGACCTGCCGAGTACTTTATAGCTGCTAAATTACTCCAGCCACTTAAACCAATTAGCTGTCAGACTGACAAATCCTTATTAGCCTCCTAAAGATGGAGCCCCAAGTAAGGTCGGTCAGTTACAAATGACAACACTGGCTGTACACTGCAGGGCTGATTTCAATGTTGTAGCATCCAACAGTCTTAGACTTCATGGTAAAATTAAAATAAAGGGTGTCAAATTTTACAGGAAAATGTAAAAAGAAGTTGTTAATATTTGGTCAGACTTGATTTTGTCATATTTCTGCATTAGAGATAAAAATTGGAGACACAACACAGAAAAAAAAAGAGTTTTGTCAACAGCAGTGCAGGCTGCAGTAAAAAATGTGGTTACAGACTTATGGTTAACAAGAGATTTGAATGATTACTGTGTTTTTAGTTAAACTGCAAAAAAGACTCATAATACCCAATGGGATGACCACAGACTTGTAAAATTAAACTATGGGCAAAGTGAAAACTTGAAAATGTGATTTTTATTTTCCCTCCAGATGATTATTGAGCAGCTGGAGCATGAGAGGAACACCATGGCTGACACTATAGGAGAAAAGATTAGAGAGCATCAGCACCTTCTGCAGGTGAAGATGGATCTGGGCATGGAGGTGGCTGCTTACAGGTAATGGGCCTATACTTATTTTGTCCATCGTCCAGTAACAACTAATAAATTATTTAAAGCATCACTCGGAGTAGAAAAGGCCAATTCCCAACAGACATTTTGCCTCAGTAGGAAAAGCACTGTTTTTTTCTAAATCTGCTCTAGTTTACATCCAGATGTCCCAGTCAGCCCTGACCATGTGACTGACAGGATGGTAAAAACCAAAGCAGCTACATGAAATTTATCTATCTTTCATTTGAGCTTTTTACACCAGTGCTTTTCCTACTGTGAGATGTCAAAATGTGTTCTATGAATAAAAGATATGGGAAGTGAGGATTTGGTGCCTGAAAAAAAGCAGCTCAACACTTCTTGTAAAGTTGATTTAAAGGTCTCATATGATGAAAATCCATTTTAATATGAAGCCACGTACTACTGTCATTCCTCAAGTCCCCACCTCAACTAGACGGCGGGGAACCAATAGTCGTTGAGCTAAGAAATTTGCATAATCCTACCCTCTCCCTGCTCTCTGCTTCTAGGTAAGCCATTTAGAATAAGAAGCTGTCTTGCTGTCTGCCAGGTTTATTTACTAACTTATATGTTTTTCTGTTTCTGTTGTCATACAACAGAATGAGTATGAAATAGTGACTGAAGCACATACCATTAAGAGTACATGTTAACCAGCAATCACTTCAGAGGCATTTCTAAGCTGCTGCTCTGCACCTAAACTATAAGTCGAACAATGTCTGAAATATTCACCAGACATATAAATTGAAAACAACGGTGCTGTGAAAATGGTGATATTTCCATGTAAAATGATCACTCAGACAGCAAGTTAGAAGAGATAAAATGTCCTGGTATTTCACAGCTATGTCGGCTGCCTTGTGGCCACCTGTGTTGTTCTATGCTGTCGATCCCGGAGGCAGAGAGAGTCTTCTTCCTGAAGGGGGTGTGGACAGCAGCGACTCAATTGTATTTAACGCTATCAACACTGAAAGAGTCTGTGTAAAACAGGGCTAAACCAGAGTACAGTCATGGTAAAATTGACCATGTTTGCAGTATTTTGAGCTGAAAAATTAAAGGACATGCTGGGGACCTGTGAGACTTTCATTAATTTTCTGAAAAGTGGCACAATGTGGAACCTTTAAATGTTAGTCTAGTTTAAGAAGTGTGAGCATCACAAATCTTATTAACTGACAAACTTTAAGTTGAACCAATAAGTGATAGAAGCTTGGATATGATTTCTGTAAGGGCAGGTATGAGTACAGCCTGTACAGAAATGTATAGCTCTACATAATAAGTAATTTTTTGGTGAATTATTTTTTTTAAATGGCTAAACTTTAAAGGTTTTATGCTCTTTCTTCAGAAATAACTCCATGCTTTCAAGAGCAGATCACTGGTCAAACCGCTCTCTTCCTGAAGTTACTCTTTACTTAATTAATGATGTCATAATTTCACATTAGGATAAATCAGTTGCTCACTTCCTCCTTGCATTGGCACTAAGTGCTCTTATATAAGAACTTCACCCTTAGTTAGATAAACTGAAAATGATTAGCTGACATATACTGTCATTAATACTACACATACTGTACATACATCTTTAAAAAAGTTGTTAAAACTTTCTCTGTGATTTGTGTTGATGAAGCCAAATGAATTATATAAGACATGTCTTGTCCAATTATAGCATAGTACATCTAGTCTTCATGCTCATAACATAACCAGATCACACGTGGCGACATACTAACAGACTATTTTTACTGAAAGACAAGGCTATTTATAAAGCGGTTAATAAGCAGAATTTTCTCATTTGAAGTTTATATCCTTGAAGTTACCATTGTTAAATCATAACCTTCTGCCTCATATTTCAGTCTTTCAACAGTCTTCAACAGAGTTGTTAATTGATACCTACATTTTATTAAGTCAATTCCCAGGAGGTTCTTCAAAAGACTAACTACTACACTACGTCTGTATATAGTAGATTCTCTACAGGCACACAACAACATTTGTTTTGAGTGTTTTAAATAGACAGAATGCTTGCTCAGAGACGTGGCAGCAGCATGTGTTTTTGTACGTGTCACGAGTCAGCTTTTGCTTTAGGATTCATTGGGAAGCGTGGTCTGCCCCGCATTGTAGTCGTTATTTTTAGGTCAGTCTTTCGGAAGGCACTCTCCAGAGAGGTTGCTCTTTTTTTGTGGCACTTGTGGCTGTTGTAAGCTTGTTGAAGCATGGCCAAGGAAAGGTGAGCTGCTTAAACTACTTACAACAGCATTTACAAAAGTATTTATTAGATGACAGCGGCTTGTTATGATTTTGATGATTACTACCCTATATGGCCAGGTCCTGGATTCATACCGTCTTGTAAGCCTGTTGAGTTTAGTTTGAGAGAGTTGAAATGGCAGAGCTGAATGAAGTACACCGTCTTGTGAGGTATTTGTCTTTGATTTCTTTTTGTAAATGCGTGGGAAAACATTTTTGTTAAAATATGGGGGTAGTCTGATTTATCGTGACTTATTTGCTGCTTTATTTGTCTTCAGGAGTGTTTTGTCTTGTCTCTTTTCTCTGTTTAGGGCTCTCCTGGAAGGTGAGAGAATAGGTCTGCAAGATGGGCAAAGGAGGGGGAATCAACAACAGAGGGAAAGAATAATAGGTACATTACTGAAAAGTGTTACTCAGTTATTTTTATTTATGCAGTGATCACCAGATAATTATATCTACCTGGTTAAATGAGAATTTGCTTAGATATTATTCTGAAACACTCAATAGAAAATGCCAATGCATCATAAATTATTCATGCTAACTACTTCTCAGATATCAAGATGCCTTCCCAACCCTACACTCCAAGAGCTTCCACCTTAACCACCAGACAACATATGGACATAAGGTACTCACCACCAACATCAAGCCTGGGAAGATCCCCTGTGCCTCTCTCTGGGTCCAGAAGTCCCTCTAGGGTCATTCCTATTTCAGTTGCAGAGAGAACTCGCCATCAGAGTCCGACATCCAGAAGGGACATGATCTCATTTAACAAAGCTCGGGCTGCCGCTTCGGTTCCTGCTACCGCCACCAAAGATAAACAAATCGGCCAAAGAGAAACGCAAATGAGTCAGAATGTGCAGAAAACAAAAGCAGAGGATACAACTGTGAAAATCAAACAAGTAGAGAGCCAAATCAGTCCCGTCAAATCTTCAATAGCAGAGACCAAATCAGTAAAAGTGGTTTCACCGACAATGATGAACCTCGAATGCATGAAAACTGAGACAGAAAGCAAAAAGCAAGTGTCAGATGAAAAAGAGAAAGGCAGCGTTTATGACAAGTCCAAGGAGAAAGAAAGAACAGAGTCTACAATAGGCCCAAGTGAGAAAAAGATTTTAGACTCTGTGTCTGTAGAAGAGATAATTGAGAAAGTGATCAAACCAGCAGGTTTAGATGCTAAGGTCTGCTCATCAGGAGAGTCAAAGATCAGATATCATGTGGAGAAAACTGAGCAGGAGGATGGAACAACTAAGACACAGATTGTGCTGGAGTCCAAAGTGGAGGAAGAGCTGGATGTTTCTGAGGACTCTGCTCTGGATGAAATACTGAGTCAAGGTGTGAAGAAGGTCTCACTGGAGGACATCAAGGATACAGCGACAGGAAGCATGATCAAGAATCTGCTAAGTGGCCTGCAGGGAGGAGAAAACCTAGAAAATAAGTCGGTCAATGTGGAAATCATTGAGGAACCGGTGGAGTCTTACAGTGATGAGGAGCTCGAGGTTGAACAGAAGTCCAGATCTAGTTTTTATGAACCCTCGACATATTTCCAAATCGAGGAGCTAGAAAATGTCCCCCATGACACTCAGAGGGGCGATGATGATGCCATGAAATCCTCCATAACCGGCACAGACCAGTCCAAGGGTGGATATGTACAAGTTCAAGAGGTCTCAAGAGAGAGTGAATCCTCACACTTCTCCCATGACCAAGATTCTCATGGGTATTTTGTCTCCACACCAGATGACAATCTTTCTGAACCTGAGGACGGTGGTGGAATAACTTCATATGGCCATTATGGCATTGTAGATGACCTGTCAGATGAGAGGTATTATCAAGATGAAAGCCATCCCCTGAGAAGAGTGACTGTAGAGGAAAGTGATGAATACAAGTTCCCGTCGGGAGATCGCCTATTTGTCAAAGATAGTTTTCCAGAGTGCATCATTGAAGAAGAGGTTCGTGTCTCACCTATAGTGCAAGAGTCGGTGCTTGAGTTCCTGAGAGAGGACTCTTTGGAGCCCAAAGACCAGCTGAAGGGGGCTCTTGAGAAGCTACAAAGCTCCGTGTCAGGTCCACTGAGAGAGGAGCTGGCTTTCCTCACAAAAGTGAGCAGTGAAAGTCCACAGAATGTGGCTGTCGATGTGAAACAGTCAACTGACAATGGAACTATGACTATAGTTGCAGAGCTAAATGTCTCTCAAAGCCTGGAAGAGTCTGGATTGCTGGATACAGGAGATGATCTGTCTGAAGACCAGATCATGGCAGCTCTCAGATCCTCTAACCTCGGGCTTGAGAAAGCCTTCCAGGGCGGGGCAGGAGGAGGGTACAGCATCCGAGTTGTTGAAGATGATGATTCTCATGGTGGGGGTTTTGATGTCTTCGGCAGTGAAGGAGAATCTACATCTGAAATCACTCAGAGATACGTTAAACTGGGGCAGCCAGAGGAGTCCATCACCTTCCAGATGGACGTACAGGGCAGCCATGCTGAGGGTACCTCAGAGCCAGAGCTGCAGTCTCACATCTTGGAGACGCCAGTGAAGGTTTCTCAAGAGAAAAGAGTTGCAACAATTTACCTTGAAAACCCTTCAGAAGATTGAAAAAGACTTAAGTCAGAAATATTTTCAAACTCAACAGTTGCCAATGTATGACTGTATGTTGAAGTTCACATACAGGAGTTATCCTAATGCTGCAGTCCACACACTGTAATAATGCTGTCATTTCTGCAGTCACACATATCTAAGTGATTTTTGGTGTGCTCTTTTACTATACTTAAAGTGTGCTGCCTAAAGCTTGGAGTAATATTGGAGCAAAATTCAGTTATTTAGTTAAAAATTACCAGATTAATACATATTCTTTGGTATTAACTGCAGCAGTACTAAAACACTCAATACTAACTAATAAGGACTAGATGAACTTACGATTGAAACATCAACATATTGTAGCTATTTTTTATGATAGGCAATACTGATGTGTGTTGCGCTAGTGTGTTTAACCTTTTCATAACTACCAGGTTATCTTCTAATAGCTTTGTTTATCCTCTCTAGATCCCTCTATTTTTGTACTAACCTGTGCTGTACAGCTTTAACAGCCCATTCTGCAGTTTACAGCATACCACAAACCAGGCCATCACTTCATAGCTGTATTTGGCATGATGTTGAGTCCTTGGTCAACATTTTATGTAGACCATCACAGGACACTTGGAGGCACGAGGTGCTGTTCCACTAGCAGAATGGAGCTTTAATTTTTCTTGTGTCTTGGGCACCTCTACAAAATGGAATGTTGTTAGTACGTATTAGATCGAGGAACACAGTGGTTTGTTTTAAGAAGTAGTCACTAATGTGTACAGAACAGAGTGACGCTTGTATAGTATAGTGGGGGTGATAAAAACAAGATGTCTTTTGACATTTGTCTTAAGAAACTTTGAACTAACCGTGGCACTTAAAAGTGATTATTTACTCACAACTAATGGCACATTTTAAATAATTGAAAGAAACAGAATCAGCTATATTTCAACCAAATCGGAGTTACATAAGCAGCGCAGTTTATGAGAAACATGTTTCTACTAAGTGTATGTTTACATGGTGTGTACCAATGCCATACATTTCTACATTACCAAAAGTGAACAATTTAGTCTGAACATGTAATTGTGGGTTAGAAATTCAAAATTGCAGATTGTGCCATTGAGAATTCCAAACATTTCTTTCAATTTGATAAGCAGTAGTCAGAATCTTAATGAGTTAAGTAGGTCTAGTAATTGTGAAATGTAATCACATCCGGTTGTGATGTATGTTGAGTATGGCATGTCCTGCTTGTCCACGTTTGTTGGCCATCACAGTGTTGGCTTGAAGGATTCACCTTTGCTCTGACCTAAGAGTGTGTTTATGACTACGACTATTTTTGGATCATCAGCTTAGTGGCACTGAGCGTTCACTGGGGTTTGTTGTGTTGTGTACTAGCTGTAGAGGCAGAAATGGAACACTATGGTTACACTATATGCTTTGGACTTTTTCTCTAAATGGCTGTATTACTTAGACTTTGTAACTACTGAGCAACATCTTTGCAGATTTGACATTATGTTAAAAATGCATAAATGCAATATCTAACAGAAATGCAGTGCTTTTCTTAATATATTCATTTGAAATAATCACAAATCTACAGACAGAAACCGGAATTCAAAGGATTTGTTGCATTTAAGTGCCCAGATATAGCGGTTTTCCATACATTTTCTTACCTGCAAACAATTTAAACACAAACACTATTACATCGGTGCACTTAAACTGTATATTTATATGTGTGTACACAGTGGAATCTGGATACTATGTGCCATTTCATAGCATGAACAAATTGTATACATAAGCATACAGAAAATCTCTTAAAAAATGTCTGTCAGTGTTTAATGAATGTGGAATGGACAGACCAACATCAATGTTTTTATTGACATTATGATTTGTATTGAACAAATGACAGTTTGCTTTGGTTGACATTGGTTCCAGCCCCTACTAAAATTACTTAATATCTTAACATCATTAAAACATATTGTGGGCATGTCTTGTCTGAGTATTTCTTTAAGGCTATCTTATTTCACCTGATGTACAAAATGACAAAAACAAGTCAGGTTAGTTGACATAATGATCAATTCAAACTGATTTTAGGCAGTGGCAGGTTACCTGCACTATAAAGACAGATACATTTCACAATAAACAGTATATCAGTAGTTCTTGACAAACCTTTAACATTATTGTAGTGACAAAAATAGAAAAGACAATTTAAGAGTCAGACATGGAGTGATCATCGTTACCACTGGGTGGTACAAGTGGAAAAGTGTGAGGTATTGTTTTCCTTCTACCTTGCCTCTGCAGTCTCTCAGCCACCTCTGGTGCCCTGAAAAACAGTACATGGTTGAATCAATAAAACACGAGCTGCATTCGTACACGTCTGTTGTTTCACTGACATGTTGAAACTTAATCATACTACTAAAATAAAACTGTTAATTGCCAATTTATTATCAGGAGAGTGAAATGTCTTAATAGGAAGTACACTTTAATTAACTATAAATATAACTCCATGTTCTGCAGATTTACCGAGCCAGCATGTCCACAGCTTTCTGTATGGCTTTCGTCTTCTTGTGCTGAGGACCATACAACAAACTCTGGATCTTCAGGCACTACAATTAAAAAAAATAATATTGAGAGCAGAGAGAGTGGTCAGTGAAAGATGAGAGGGGCAACTCATACTCAGAGGGGAAGCAACACTTCCTAGCAACATGTGAATGCACTAAACATACCAAAATAACCACTGTAGCGGTCCAAGGTTTATATAACACCTGCGCTGTCCAGTCGGAGAATCAAGTCAATGAGGGGGATCTCCTAGATTTATTGCAAGGACTCTAAACCAACACCCCGGGAATCTGAGGGGTAGGTAACAAATTAGAGACTCAGCCTGAGTCACTTTCCATTCCGTATGTATTTGATTAAATTAAATTAGTGAAATGAGCAAAGATTGCTTGGCTCTATGATGTAAGAAAGTATTACTTGATTTAACCTCCAGAAACGTCAGAACATTTAACAGTAAACACATGTATATGACTTCACAACGTGCGCACAAAGAGTGACAGTGATGTAACAGATATGATAAAAGCCTGCCAGCTATTTCTGCAATCATCATAAATAGCAAGATGTGAAGGGAACTTTGTAAAAGCAGGGAAATAGGGAGTGAAAAGCTTCGCTCTTCACCAGGGAAAGTAAAACACTGGTAATCTGGAACAGATCCATCTGGCCTCTTGAATGTTTTCGCTGTTGCTAAGGTTGATGTAATGGAAGGCCCTTTTTTCAGGAGTACTTCAGAGGAAAGGGGGAATGTCAAATGTGTGTCTGTGTGGGTACCATTGTTCTCTTTGTTTTTAGTAGCTCTTGTGCACAGTATCGACTGTACGAACCAGTTTTCCACTGGAAAAGCAAAAGTTACTCAATCAGAGTGCAACTGGTGTCATGATGACAGCCATAAAAAAACACTCCGGATATATCTGCTCTGTGTCAGTGCACTTTAAAAAAGGTTACTCGTCGTACGTGGTGCCGAAAGACTGAGCCCTGATGTACCCTGTCATACTTGGACCCCCTCTGCACTCAGATAGCAATAACAACACAACACAACATAGCAACCAGGCTCCTTTATTTACAGGCATGTCATTACTAGTATGGAGCAAGCCCCCTTTCGTGGTGTATATCAGTATGTTTAGTTGATGGCAGAAGTGATCTCATGTGGCAAATGTTCAGTCATAGTATTTTAAAAACAAAAACAGTATGTTACATAAGGAATGAAGTAATACATTAATAACTATAGAGGAGAAACATGGCTAGATTAACTTGTGTTGCTGCTCGTTGTTTGATGCCTGTGTGGTCAAAGATAGAAGAATGTCACTTTTGTTTCAAAGGACATGATGGCCTACTAAACTAATTGGGGTCAGTGTCCCTTTAATTGACAGCAGTTAGCAAACTGCCATCCTCTTTCCAAAGTTGTGTTGCCCATCTGTCAGGGTCCATCCAGACTAAAGAAACACAAAGTCACTGTGTGTGATATTTTACACCAGGGAGGGTGGCTCTGCACACTGCACCCTTCCAAGATTAGCATGCGACTCTGATAACACTGAGCTCTAGAGAGATGGTGGAAATAGCTCATCACTAAATGAAAGGGACTCTTTATGTATATTCTCAACAGTCCTCTCGCCCTCTAACTGGTGTAGGCGGCCACACCTGCTGACTCCTGGCGCTTTAATAAAAATTCCCAAAGAGTTTGTCAGGAACAATGTCACGTTCAATGACAGCAGCTACTACTCTGTCCAGCATTACTCATATGAGGTGGTAAACAAGAAAAACATTATGTTTGTTGTGCGTGTTTGGTAACATACAATTACCTTTGTCATTGTCCTGTGGGCCTGGTTCATCTTGCCTTCAGTCATCTCTACACTTCCTATGAGCTGAAGGGTGTCTGCTACCTCAGCACTCAAGTCACCGAATGCAGATCTTTTAGACTGAAGAGAGGCTCTCTGGATCCCCACACACTTCTGCAATAGTACATTAAAAATAGATGAATTATCTCTTACCATCTGCAGAAAGAGTCACATGCTATTGCAAATTGAACCAACAACCTGAGAATTATAGACTCTGAGGTAACGTTTTCGTGGTGCTAATCTATGAAGAAAATGCGCGAGAATAATGAAAATCTGAATGTGGCTGGTTTTAAAAAAATTTTTAGTTTGTGTGTGTCACCTCTTGCTGTCCATTCTCGAGGAGAAATCGACAAAAGTCATCCTGGGCAGCAAGAAAGGCTGGATCCTGTGGACCTACACAGTTCTTGTATGCACTTAGACTCTGCTCAAAGTAGTGACCTGCAGACTCTACAGCAGCATGGGGGAAAACACAAAAAATTATGCATGTGAACTTAATTTATGGCAATAATTTTATAATATTACTGATTCTGGAAACCTGTACTGCTATCATCATTTTCCCCATAAACCCAAGCTGATAATTTTTCACAGTTTCCAGATGTTATGATTTCCATAGCAACCAGAGATGCCTAGAGATTTTTGACAGGGCTGAAGTTGGACATGTCTTCAAAAGACTATTATAAGGCTAGTTTCCATAACACCATCTTAAAGAATTTGACATATAGGAAGACAATGGGATATTCAAGTCCTAATTAACCCCTTGTGCATATTGCTCAGGCCAAGCCTGTTTATGTGAATAGACTCACCATTGTGATGGGGCTCTGCTGCAGCAGAAAGGATGAGGGCCAGGCTGTGGGAGATCTGAGCCCCCTCTAGCTCCTCTGGGTTGTGACTCATAGCAATGGAATGAGCCTAGCAGAAACAACAATGTGAAATAAGACAGATCACGTACCACCAGATAAGAGGTGTAGCAGCATTACCTAATAAAACAGCTTGGCACTGTCTTAAAGAAGGCCTCACATGTTTGTGTATGTTATACGGAAGAGTTGTTTGTGATGTGAAAGTGGTCTAAGTGATACGCTACTTGCCTTGGAAAGAAGCTCTATGGCTCGGTCCAAATGACCCCTGTCCTGTTCAATGACTGCCATGTCCTTATAAACAGCGCAAGTCCTTTCTGGCTTACTACAATCGTTCAGCAATTGCAGAGACCTCTCACACTGGCTCAAGGCTGCCTCTGGTCTGTTCTGTCTCTTATAGACCCTATAGAGCAGAAAGGACGTAAAAACAGGCTGGCTGTTAGAGACAAAAAGGCAAACATAATGATGTCACATGGATGTTGCTCAGTGTTCTCCTTCATATGTTTACAACTTCTATAATTTGGCCATTGTGATAGCATATACTGAAAATTTAGTATGTTGCCTTATTCTGTCCACAAAACATTGGTTGCATGTTAATCCATCATAGAAGAAGGATACATCTTCTGTTTACTGGTGGACAAAATGACTTGACAGTGACCAATAGCCATGTATACAAGCCTATAGTGGACTAGGATATACTGAAACCATTATATCTGCAGTACACATTCCGTAGCTGTCACTGCATTTTGATTTTTCTGCAGGGGATCAACAAAATATTATTTGAAATCTTTTTTTTTTTAAATCCAAAAATAGCATAATTAAAATATTATCCTAAATTTTGCCTTTATTCATTTACGGTACAGTGTATAACAACACACCTGCTACTTCAATGCTATGAGCCTGTTACTTGTTACTGAAGTAATTACTTTGTGTCTAGCCAAAATGAGGCCTTGCAGAGAGGGGAAGACTTTGGCTGATGTCTGCAGTTAAAGCCTGGTGCAGTGCAGACTATAATAGGGAAAAGTTGTTTTACTAACTCTTTTTGGTTGCATGCATTCACAACTCAATTTCCTTTGGGATTAAACTGCTCTTAACCCCCTCAGTGTGTTTGAATTCCCATTCCATGATGTCTAAATTAGGGGATGTTTTTGGAGTCCGGGAGGTGGAGATCTAAGCACAGTACTTGAGAAAACAAGGATAGCTTCAGTGCATCTATAACAATTTGTCACCCAATTGTGTACGTGTTCTTTTTAAGCTACATGTGCTCTTTGCTCTTTCAAAAGCCAGTCTTTTCCTGTCATGCTGGATGGAGTTGCTTTGGCTACTACAGAGCACGAGGGCGGAAAAGTGGATGGTTGCATTATCCACTGCAAGGACACGGGATCCATCACACTGTGGCACTAACCGTCTAATGGACTCTAAATTTAATTCAGCTCTCCAGTGAAGGGGGTGGCCTTTGTCAGAGGGCAAAATGCTCACCACTATACAGTCGGTAGCCACATTACTATCACAAAATAGTACGGGGAACCCCCTTTCAGAAGTCTGTCCACACTGTACAGAGTATACAGTGGTTGTATGTGGTTTTCTAAATGACAAGTCACAACACACATTAAAATCAGTCTGTGGTAGTGTCCCATTTGATTTAAGGGTTTATCTAAGGTGCCTTCCAGTATTATGAGTAAATCAAATGTTTTTACTGTGACCATCATGTGTGGGAACCAAAAATATAAGCTTGCCAGTCTTACGTCATGTTCACAACTCTGGACCACATGAATTTAGGTATTTATGGCTCAGTGGCTATGTACCAGCAGCGCAGGTTACAAAAACACGGTGAAAGCTCATTTCTTCGAATTTTCCCATGAATCTAAGATTATCCTAACGTGCCTTGATGGATAGTAGAAGTGCCCCACCCATAAGTGTTCATTGGGCAGGCACTTCAGGTCCTTTTAGGGCAGCAGAGATGGCTGAAGCAGAGCTACATTCCAGCATGGCTCGAGTCCTACCATTCTGACTGCATGGACAAACAGACACAATGCCTCTCTATCCTCTCATTCACTCTACATCCTTACGCACTTCCTGGTGGAGCAGTAATATGCCACATCCCACTGAAATATACCAAGAGTCCACATTGCTGGGAATTAATATAATTAAGGATTTGTAGATGTGTTGCCAAGCAAGCCACACAGCGCTCTTTTGTAAATGTTTCCAGAAAACGGTTGACGTAAGTTTGCTGGGCTCTCATTTGGAAAATGATACAGTAAGGCCGAGCCAAAGTGAAAACAGAGGGACAAAAACACAACGATCTGCTTCAGCAAAACCGTATGGTGCTTTAAACAAGGCATTTTAACTGATGGGGCTTTTTACTGGGTGCCTCAGGTAGATATGAGTGAAAATGAGATATACTAAACGACCTGTTTGGTCTCAACCGTGGCCGTCTACAGCAGAGTCCCTGCTGGTTTTATTTCAGTCAACTAATCAGAGAAACTTTTACAGCTGAAATACGGGGTGATTGAAAATAGCTACGTTTTTGAAAGGAAATCAACCAGAAACTGGATCCAAGCATGAGAGCATACATGCTGCATACACTATACAGTTATTAGCCTACATATACAATAAGGACAGCGGAACAGTACCACTGCTAACAGTACAAACGCTATTTGCAACAAGCTGGTAAACAGAGTGCACCAATATATGATGCATGAACATGGAAATTAAGCTATGGGTGGAGAGAATTTCTATACATTTTTTTGCAGTTTTATTACAGCAGACACAATGAAGCAAAGAAAAAAAAGTCATCTTAGCAGGTATGGACTGAGAATAAAAGAACACACACACAAACAAAAATGTAAACCTAGCAGTAAAGCTTTTGCTCCCCCTGATAGAAATATCCCAACTGACTGATCACGAGTGCACACCTTGAGAGTGAATCTCAAACTGAGCAGAATGTTTGGACCAGGATCTATAGCTAGAGCTGAGCTTACTTCATTGTTCCAGGCTTTGGTGGGAACATTCCCCTCCATCACAACAGTGTTGACTGACAGAGCTTTAGACGCATGCCAAATTCTTAGTCATCACCTAACAAAAGAGATTTAGTAAGCTTACACACAAGCCAGAGTCTGCACATTTTTTCAATTACACACATCATGTCAACAAACTCTGACTCTCTGAAACAGATCAAGATGGCATAATTTACAAATTCCTATAGCTGTAGCTCACTTCACCCCGGTGCTCTCGAATTGAAGTGAGAGCATTAACCATTTACTGAGTCGAGATGCATGCCTTTGATACCAAGTAGTCGTCTCACATACCAGGATTAACAGGATCGAAATAAACATGAAGACATTAGTAGGATGGTCTAAACCCTGGCAAGACTATATTTTCTTTCCCAGTTGTGCTTCTAATTTCACCACCAGTGATTTAAGCTGTGACAAGTGGATGCTATTTTTTTTACTCCTGGGCCACACAGTTCCCGTAACAGACCATCAATCTGTACTCCAGTTGGTCTTTGTGTAGGTGTCTCCACCATGATCCTTTTAATTCTTTAATCTTTTCCTCAGCACGTAGTACTACCCCTGGGACCTCAGTTGCACAATACCACCATCAGGTTACAATTGTCTATTCTAAAACAGCAGAAACTAATAAATAATATATAAATCAGCAGAGATTTAACACAGTACCTAAGGGCTTTACACTCTCTCAAGCAGCCAAGAAGATTTAGAACAAAGGAGGAAGGCAAAGCTAAAAAGAAATGAATAAAAGGCAGAGAGTTTGTTAAGAAATGCTTTAAAAGAGGGCAAATCGTTCAGTTCTATCTGTGCCTCTGCTCCATCAGCGACTGATTGAGTGGACATGCAGCAACCCCACCCATCATGTCTGTAAGCATCATTACAAAACACCCATGCTTAGCGTTGATTGGACTGGACAATAACAGGGGAAATCCTGACTGGATAGGAGGCTGTTTTCAAGAGAACATGAAATAATGGTGTTTATACTAGCATAAATAAGTCAGCAAAAATCCCCCTCTCTGAAAAAAAACATTGTAAAAGGCAGACTCTGTGCAAGGTTGCTGGAGTCTATTGCCATCTTGTGGCCAAACTTAAACAAACTTAAAGTATTGTAGTGAAAACTAGGAGACTTTTAGAAAAACTAATATTTAGAGATAACAGATATTGCTCATGGTCCAGGCTATACTCTGAATCCCCACTGGAGATCTAACCTGTTACTTTTTTTGATTTGGAATAGTGCAAAGTTATTTGTCTCAGCTTGAACATAATACTGGAAGACATTTCAGATTAAAGCCTCTAATCAACTGCATATTTATTACTTTTCAATTTTGACCACATATCTGTTGTGCACTACGAAAAATAATTTCAAAAATAATATTATTATTATATTTTTTTCCCGGGCTACACGGTGGCTTGGTTGTGAGCACCGTCCCCTCACAGCTAGAAGATCCCCGGGATCGCGTCCCGGTTAGGACGGCTAGGATCTTTCTCTGTGGAGTTTGCATGTTCTCCCTGTGCAGCATGGGTTTTCACCGGGTTCTCCGGCTTCCTCCCACAGTCCAAAAACATGCTGAGGTTAACTGATTATTCTAAATTGTCCATAGGTATGAATGAGAGTGTGCTTGGTTGTCTGTCTCTATGTATAGCCCTGTGATAGGCTGGCAACCTGACCAGGGTGTCCCCTGTCTTCGCTCGAGTCGGCTGGGATAGGCTACAGCCCCCCCGCGACTCTACAGAGGATTAAGCGGTGTAGATAATGGATGGATGGATATTTTTTTCCCCTACAACTGTACCTGCATAGACCGGTGGAGATTTCCAACTGAGCCTTTATCTTCTCTTCCTGGCTTATAGAACTGTGTTGATGAAGCTCCTCCAGGATGTGTTCTGCCTCCAGGAAAGAGGATTCTGCCTCCTCCAAAGTTGACCAGTCAAGGACTTTTTCAGCTTTTTATTTGATATCCATGTTCAATCTCATAAATTATAGTCAAAGCTATCATGGAAAGGATATTTGTCTGTAAGAAGTGAAGCTCCTCCCTGTGTGAGGTTTATGCTCAGGAGACATGTGAGAACCTCAAACTTTTCAGGTCTGCAGGAGGTGACGGAGCAGCAGAAAGGTAGCAGCTCTCTGGCCAGGACTGAGTGCTCCTGTGCCTGCAATGCCCAGCCTAGAGAACAGACAACAATGTTGACAAACTGAATAACTAACTGAACGTCCTCTTAACAGCATATACAAAAAGCAATTATTTTTATTACTTGGTGTTTATTAGAGGAACAAGCAAAATAACACATTGAATGAATTATTACGAAAGTAGCTAAATTACTGCGACGCAACGAGACACATGGACTGATCATAATGAGCTTTGTATGTATATATTGTATGGGGTACGCAAAAATAGCTTCAAGTTCAAATCCAGTCTAAGGTAAGGTAATAGCAAATTCTCACTGAACCTTTTTAGTCTTACCTTTGAACTGGAAATATGCTTTAGCCAACCTGACATGGGCCTGGGCTAGTTTCAGGTGTCCCTCCCCGTACACTAGCCTTGTCAGAGCCACACAACGCACCAGATCCTGGATGCAAACATCAAACTGGACAGATACAGTGAATGTCTGTTAATACCGCCTGTCTCTTTAAGCCATTGTATCACACATCAGAAGTCATATCAATATTACACACCCTTACTTCAATACTACCTTCCATAAATCATGAGAACTTGCCTTGTCAACTTTCCTTTAAAAAGTGATAACAGTTTGTCCTTTTTCATCCAAAGATAGCAGCCATCCATTGGATCTAGCTTTCTAGATTTGAGGATTTATATTATTGCATTATTTTGTATCAGTGATAGTGTGTTCAGTGTTATTATTTACCATGTTCTGACATTTTACAGACAAAATAGAAAAATGTCAAAATCAAGACTAATCACTTGTGAGTACATTATATGAACATCAGTATCCTGGTTATGAGCCAGATAAGGCCTTACCCTGATTTTTAAAAATTAAGATACACTAGCTGTAGTATTTTTTACCTGCCACAGTTACATATTCACATCTCTGCCAAGTGTCAGCTGGAAAAGAGTCCAGCTTCCCACGGGCGTCTACAGAATAATCTGGGTATAGCTAATGAATAGATAGATAGATGGATGGACAAACACAAACTGAGTTTTCTCTTTGGATGATGATACATGTTCTGACAGTGTGTCAAACATGACCATGGATACTGCTTCTCTACTCTGCAACTACAATACATCCATTTAGATCTATTCAATCTGAAGTAAGGGTTTTAATTATCTCATTATTGCATACAGGGACATGAATAATCAGTGTCTCATGCTCCATGTCAATGTCATATCCCAAATGCAATCAAGACCACTATTAGTC
>OMNN01100069.1:42000-60758 GCA_900302755.1 Chromis chromis | reverse complement strand
ATTTGACATAAATAGAAAATTCCGTTTGACTCGTAATAAAAAGTTATCATGACTACATCTTATTTTAAAAATCGAAAAAAAAAATTAAGCAAAATAAAAAGTCCAGAATTTTTTTTTTTAATCCGGCGAGGCACGGCCCCCCACCAGCTTCAATGCGCATGACCCGTCTGCTGTCAATCAAAGAGTAGGCGTTACATTATGTTCTTAAAAATTAACAGATCACGTCAATCATAATTTCTTTAAAGCCAAAAAGTTTTAGAGGGGAAAAACCCAGAAGTCGTTTGAGAAGACTCAGCTCATTTACGGATTCCTTGAACTCTCTTTTTCAGCTTGAAAAAATGTATTCCTTGGACAGCATTACATAACGTTTTAACCGACTGGAGGCTTGCCACCCAACTCATGTTCTGAATTTGTGCCTCGTTTGGGTGCTATCTTGTAAGTCACTTCAAAAAAATCACAACATTATATGTTAAATAATGGACTCAACGTATTCCATTAATTGTCTCTATGTCGTCATGTTTAATAAGACTTCAAGAGTTGTATAAGACTAGAAAGGACGCAGAATCAGATGAACAGGGTCAAACGTCATTTCCAGGCGCTTTACTGTAATAGAGGGAATCCAGGTAAATGTGGTTATTGTGCTGCATATGAAATATTATATATTCCAGTTATCTAAAGTACAAAGGGAGTTTTTGAAGAGCTTGAACACATCCTAAATACAGCTGTAAGTGTTATCAGTTGAACTGCAGTTTGACAAAGTTTGGCTAAACTAATGTGCTAGTGTTAACATTAGCTCTGTGAATGTCATCAGTGCAAGAGTCTCATATTTACATATTTCTCATTCAAGGTACCTGAAAAAGAAATGTAAGTTCTTAGTAGTGACTCATACACTGGACCAGTGCCACTGGCAACTGCATAATGTAGAGAATAAAATGTTGTTGAATGTAACATGACATTAATTACTTTGACAGAGGTAAACTACAAAACAAGTTCGACATAGCCAGGCTTACTTTTTTAAACCGGCTCAACAAAACCTTGATAATTGTTATCACAATGGTTATTTTCAACTTTTTTCTTTTGCACAAGATGGACCTATCACATGCCACCAACTTCAGTCTAGAGGAACAGTTTGTGAAAATGGAGAGCTGTGATGAATATGAAAATATATTTATTTTCCTGCTCAGTGCAACCTCTTTCTCCACCTTCAGATGTGACTGTGGCATATTAGAGCTCTGTAACTTAAATTTCTTTTCATTTAAACATGGTACTCAGGAAGTGCATTTAGGTTACATTGAAATCACATTGGTTTTTTAGCGAAATCAAAGTCAAATTCATTTTACTGATTGATTGTTCTCACACAGTTCGCATTAACATACAGCTCAACAGGTTTGCAGATTTAACATATATCCTTAGCTAGGAATCTTTATTGTGAATTTGTGAAAGGGTGATGCTTCGCACAACTGATTTAAATACCACACTCAGCATATAACCTCCCCCACAGCAGGTTAGATGCAGCATAAGCTACTATGATGATCTAGTTAGATTATAAGAGAGCCACCTTCGTGACATTTAAAAATTCTGAATTTAGGCTCATTATACCTCCCGAACTCATTAATTTGCCTCGTATAGCACCCCTCAGGTCATAAATTGGTACCACTAAACATGGTGCGCAAAGGCATGAACAGTTTGTTACAGTAAACGTTGGTTGAGTCAGACTAATAAAAAGGATTTGCAAAGTGACAGTGATGACATTTGCAACGTCCTAGAACAATTTACTCCTATTTGTGGTTATCCTTCTCTACATTCATTTTCCATAGCTCATATTGCTATTTTTATCCACACTGATTGCCCCACTCTCTGTCCCCCTCAGCCCCACAGGATGGCCACTGGACCGTGGCTTGTTATACTCTATAGAAACACTGATAGTTCAGTGGTCCGGACAGATATGGAATGTACTGAAGAAAGACTCTGGCATGGTGCTGCTCCAGGGAGACCACCCAGGCCCCAATGTGGAGCTCCAATTTTGGACCACTCAGAGGGAAAACCTGCTGGGCATCCAGTCACAAGTATGACAGTAACTCTGTGGAAGTTGACAGGGGTGCAGTTAATTCAAAATGTATACTGAAACTTTTTTATTTTATAGACTCCTCTTATTCCTAAAGACCATATTTTAAGTTTATAGATTGAAATTTGTAAATTATTAACCAGTAACTGCACCTAATGTTATTGTGTATTGTGTATGTGTATTTATCCACCCACATCAGCTGATATACATGCAATGTCCACTTCATAAGGTAGACCACTGTTACCTATCTAACTGCTCTGCCACAAAGTCTGCTTTTATTAGGCCTATAATATCATACTAGTGTTAATTCAGTAAGTTAATGATAATATATGTTAACATTGAAGTCACAGATGGTCAGGGTTCCACTATATTAAAGCAAGTTTCCAATATTTGTGTAAATAGGGAGAGCATAAAATTAGAAACATCTCTCAACATTAATTACCCACAATTATAATTGTAATTGATTATAACTGATTTTAAAGGTTTGCCTAATAAAGTGGCCACTGAATGTGTCCTACAATGATATGTTTGTTTTCAGATCCAGAGCTCCAAAGTGGAACAGATTATGGAGATCCTGAGAAGAGTCAAGAGCAGTTACTACTCCGCCTTTAAGGATGTCTGTGTCAAAGTCAATGATGGTAGATCAGCATTAATCTTCATTTATCAGTGCTAATTATTTCATTTCCTCATTGTCATCTGGTGCCTCACAGCGCAGCTTCTCATTTAATTTTACTTAAGAAACCAAATTAGTGCTCATTGTCTTTAACACATTCTTCAACCAGAATTTACAGCTAGTAGCACAACACTAAAAAAATTATTATGTAAATGCACAGAGAACCTTTGTTTTCTTTCTATATTTAGCCTGATAATTTCTGAATTTCTTATTTATACTTAAATGGATGCCATCATGCTCATTTAGTAATAATGGTGTGTGGCAATCCTACTGATGCTGTTGTTAAAAAAAATGCAATCAAAGGACACGATTGCCAGAGCACCATTAACCCTTTATTATGTTCATGTCATCCACTAATACTTATGGATGTAATTGTAGCTGTGCTGGAAGCAGAGGACATAGATCTGTATCTACGGCCTCTACGGAGACAAATCAGCAACGTAGAAGAGAGGAGTTTTCCACAGGTGGATGCTCTACTGCCTCCACTTTTTCACACTATCTGCCTCATATGGAGTCACTCAAAGTACTACTGCACTCCACAGCGCATGGTGGTCCTCCTGCAGGAGTTCTGCAATCTGATCATTGAAAAGGTATTTTTATGTATATGTGAAAGAAATGGAGACACAAGATGAGTAACTTACACAGCTGACCTTCATATTGACTCACCTGTATTCAGGCCTTTGCCTACCTCATCCCTGAAGAGCTGTTTAAGATGGAGCTTGAGGAGGGGATGGAGCGAGTACAGATAACCATCTCAGTTCTGCGCACCTTCAAGCAATTGTTTCACACTCACCGCCAGAAAATCCCTAAGTACTACAGAAACAGCCAGAACATAAAGCTGTGGGACTTTCCAGCATCACTTGTATTCAAGCGCTCAGATTGCATCGTGGAAAGGCTTCTAATGATCGAGGTGTGTGGGTCTCCAAGTGTGACTCATGGTTTTTTAAAATATATTTTCCTCCATCCTGTCACCCTGACCAACTAGTGCTATTTTTCATTTCACATTTAGGAACTCTTTGCAACAGCACTGGACTTTCTGAAGCTGGAGAAGATTGAGCTGGGTGGTTCCAGAGGGAAAATCCTAAGCGAGATGGTCTTTAGCATGAGCGAGGAGTTTCATGACCGCTGGCGGACCCTCAGAGAGAGCAAATATGACCCCTTGGACTACACTAATGACGTGAGACCTAGTGAGATTGTTGCAGCTGTCTTTGATAGCACACTGCTATTTAATTAATAAGCCCCACAGGGTTGTGATTCACAGTGATTTGTAAGTGGCATTGACATGCACAGCCAGATAATAAAAAATAACAATTAGATGTTATTTTTCTGCTCAGCAGTGCAGTAATTGAAAGGTAGCAAAGCAAAGTAGTTGCTTAGCAACACACAAGAACCAGTGACAGGAGTCATTATTAGTCAGCGCATCAATATTTAATTTACTAGAAATTTTACAACAGCTTCCAGTGTGACTCAGAACAGGAACTCAATCAGAAATAGATTTCTGTTATAATATATTTTTCCCAAGTGTGTGTTATTCCAGCCAATACTGATTAACTGAGTTAAGGAGAAATGGAATCAAATTTAATGGAATCAAATTGCTTAATAATATAAGTGGAATTAAAGCCTTTTTAATCACAAAAGCCACTAAAACTATTCATCATTTCCTATCTAATACTTTCTTGTGTCCAGGATTTTGTGTATCACTACAGACGTTTTGTGGAGCAGAATAGAGATTTTGACCAGAGGCTGGGAACTGTCCTCAATTTGGCCTTTCAGCACTCCAAAAATCTAAATTCAACCTTTAAGGTATGTTTATGACATAGTACCATTTCTGTGATATACTTGCATGTTGTCAGAATTGTGTAAAAAGAGTGGAAAACGTTAAGCATGTTGACATACTATAATAATATTCATCTGTGCTGTGAGGCATTTGGTCATTATAGGGAATGTCAGCTTGTTGTGTAATTTTTTCACATTATGTGTCAAAAATGTACACTGTCATAAAACTGTTGTTTTTGTGTCCCATTTAGTTGTTGAAGATTTTTGGCACCCTGCTGGAGAGACCCAGAATCCACCAGCTGTTTTCTCCTAACTACAGCGAGTTGTTGGCCATGTTCAACCAGGAAATCGACCACTGTCAATTTATACTAGATCAACACAGAGATGGGGTAAGAAGGCTGAACTGAAATTCTCAGTGACTTACAAATGTGAATATCGGCACAGTTACTTCAGAATATGCAAAAATACAGCCATAGTAAATGCGGTGAATGACTTAAGTCTGATCAACTACAGCCATTTACCACACTTGACTAAGCCTCTAAGCATTTAAGATAACACACATGGCAACATTACGCCTATGGCAAAGTATTAACTTAAAGAAGTAAGCATGACTCAGTCATCAGCCGATTCATTAAGCCTTGTGTTTCAGCTACAGTCAGGCTGTGCAGTCCTGGGAAAAAATATGCCTTCTGTGGCTGGTAACCTCAAATGGTCACAGGAGCTTCGGAGTCGCATCCTCACCAACAGGAGCAGCCTCTGCCAGCTGGCCCACATGTATGGACCAACGCTACTACCTTCCACCATACACACAGCAAGAATTTGTTTTCTTGTCAAATACGTGCAAGTTCTTTCTTTTGCTCCATCCCTGTGTCGCTTCCAGGCCTCTTGGGTGTGCTGAGGCAGACGATGTGCTCCAGAAGTGTGAACGTGTTCTTGAGGTATTGGACCAGCGTGATGAAGAGCTGTTCTCAGAGTGGACTGAGGGGCTGGAGGAAATTTGTGAAACGCACCTCAAGGACCCACTATTGACACTGGACACTGATGCAGGCTTGTTCCAGGTCAACTTCAGTCCTGCTGTAAGCACAAAGAAGATTCGCTTTCCAATAGGCATATTAAACATACTAGTCAGAGCTAACATGCACTTTGTACATGTTGTCCCAACAGTCTTACCTGCAAAAATGTCAGATAAAAGATGTTACATACAGTGAAGTACAGTGGAAAAACATATCACACATAAGAGCTGTAGTTTTCATTAAGTACTGTTCTAAGTGATCCAGAGTTAAAGAGGTCACAGTTTTCTGGAATAGAACGTTTCTGTCAACTCAGAATTAACAAACTCACTAGTTTTGTTTTTCACTAAACCCACTTTCCTTAAACTGGCAACAGCAGTGAGATTTCAATAAACGGGAATTATTTTTGTATTAGCAGCTAATGTGTGAATTGACAAAGAAAATCATAAAAATCTAACCAACACAAAAGTCAGACAAACAGGAGAAAGTGTTTTCCACAAAGTGCTGCAGTAATGAATGTAATCAGCAATGTCAAAAATCAGGCATGTGGATGAGGCATTGATTTTGACATTTGATGAACAACCTATCTGATAAACAACTTATCTGATCAAACTGTTTATTGCTTTTTCTCTCTCTTCACTCCTCCTTTCACTCTCTCAAGTTGACATCAGTGCTAAGGGAAGTTAAATATCTGGGTATGCTGAAGAACCAAAATGTTCCCAAAGCAGCTCTGCACCTCTATTCTAAAAGGGAGAGACTATACATGGTGGGTAACTAACCTTCTAGTGTTGCATTGGACATAATGTCAGACATATATTTATGAGCTTTTTGAATATTTAAAATATTACCAGAGTTTGAGTGCTAATGCTGTATTCTATGATGTAGTACACAACGACACTGACCTTGGTGACCCAATGGCACAACCAGCTGCACAGCACCATTCTGGCTGTAGAGCTGGGGTTGGTGAAAGATGAGATGGATGGGATGAAACAAAAGCTGAATCCGGCCCTCCGGGAGCTGACCTGGGCTCACGATGACCTGTGGGACTACATTCAGAGCACGCGAGACCTGGTCAAGGTACTGAAGATTTATTTAGCCTTTTAGGGAAGTGTTTTGACTGAACTGCCATCAAGCAACAAAGTGCAAGGCAATATTTGTAGGGAAGCACTTTCCCTCTGTAGAAAGCTTGTGATAAACAAACCCCAGCATGATACTGTTGTAATTATTGGTGTAAGAGTTGTTCTTTTTTTTCTATAACCAGAGTATTTCTAGTCGAGTCCGGAAGAGCAAAGCTAATGTGGAAGCCATCCAGGCTCTTATGGGTAAATTCAGCAACCGGGCTTTCATCACCAGGAAGAGCCGTGATTCTACTCTGCTCATCTTCTCTGACATTGAAGAGAGTGTTTCCAAACAGCATGCTCTCATCACTACTACAGGGGAGCAGATACACAATCTACTGCAGGTATATTCACATCTTACACATAATGTACATAATGTTATCATCTGCAAAAGTCACTATGATTATCTGCCTCTCTTCCCCTCTCACTCCTTCCAACATTTTTCGAATGTGTTCCAGGAGAACCAGTCTCTGCTCGGTGTGACGGACCTAAACAGCAGCGAGTGGCAGGCCTACACAGAGTATGTGGACCGCATGATCCTGTCAGGCTTCTCCAGTGCAGTCCGCTGCTCCCTGCAGTATCTCATGGACAACACAGATGCAGCTCAGCGCATTACACCACTTTTTGAGGTTCAGCTGGTACTCAACAGCAATGAGATGACCTTTGACCCCTCATTAGACTTGAGCCACAGTGGTAACTTCTATGACATTGTGGATAAGATGGTGGCCAACATCACGAGCATGGCATCCTTCATTCCCAGAGTGGCAATCCACAAACAGATGGATAACTATCAGGTGCTGTACAGATTAGATTATAGATTTATACGCACTGTGCATACATACATATGGATATGCATATTTGTGTTTGCATGCACACATACCCTTGTGATGTGCTATCTTGACTTCCCATTTAATAGTGTGACATAAATGAAATGGAGGATTTGTCCGAGATGTGCCATATAATCCGCTCACGGGCACGCGCAGCTGTCGCTAAGGTAAGCATCTTTTCTTCTCTCACATGGAGGCTTATTTATGATGCTTACAGACATACAATTGTAAAGACTGTGTTGATTTTTAGGTCAGGGAATATCAGGCATCATTTTCCAGCTACCGATACCTCTGGACGGATGACAGGTGAGATGAACGTGGCTACCTATTTGTTTATTACATTTATCAAATTTCTTATACACAGAAATGCACATTTCATGTTTTTTTGTCTTTTTTTTTCATTCACAGGTCTGAATTTATGAGACAGTTTCTGCTTTATGGCCACGTGTTAAGTACAGAGGAGGTTGAGCTGTATGCCGACTATGAACTGAAAAAGAATCCACCCACCCTGGACAACTTTAAAGAACAAGTGTGTTCCACATTTGTGATTCATTCCTTAACCTAAATTTATCAAACCAGTATTTAGAAAGCTGGTTAGTGCAGCAATATTAACTGTATCATTCTTCATTCCAGATCAATCTGTTTGAGTCTCTGTATATACGAGTGAGCAAGATGGAGGACAGGAGAGTGTTTTGTGGCTGGTTGCAGCTGGATATCAGACCTTTCAAGCACACACTGATGAATGTCATCAAGAGGTGGAGCTGGATGTTCAAAGAACACCTTCTCAACCATGTAAACCAGAGGTTAGACAATTTTGTTCAAGAACTTATAATTCTAAATGTACAACATCAACAAAAACAGAAAAAAATAGAAAAATATTTAAATTTGACTTCCCTATTAAGTGGATGTGGGATTTAGGATTCTTTTTTTTAAATTTAATATCAGAATTCAAAAACATGTTTTTCTATCTTCTCTGTCCCACAGTGTGAGGGAATTGTCCTGTTTTGCCCAGGACACAGCCAGCGGACTTTCTACTAAGGTGTCAGATGGTGACTATGCAGGTCTTGTGAACATCATGGGACACCTGATGGCCATTCGAGACAGACAGATCAGCAATGAACAGCATTTTAAACCACTCAAGTCTACTGCTGAACTCCTCAAGACCTATGGACAGCAACTTCCAGAGAGTGTCTACACACAACTAGAAGTATGTACCAATGTACAAACACACTTTGCCATGGATGATAGCAGATGTGTACAGTTATCACTACATTACACTATTTGCTCCTTTGCTGCAAAACACAGGAGCTGCCTGAAAAGTGGAAAAGTCTCCGGAAAATTGCCTTC
This sequence comes from Chromis chromis, assembly GCA_900302755.1. Taxonomy (NCBI): domain Eukaryota; kingdom Metazoa; phylum Chordata; class Actinopteri; family Pomacentridae; genus Chromis; species Chromis chromis. The sequence continues at coordinate 51,942 of OMNN01100069.1, read as the reverse complement.
ACAGTCAAACATGAAGTGGCGCCGCTACAGTCAAATGAAGTTTCGGTTATACGCAGGAAATGTGTCAGGTTTGAGGTGAGGCTGTGTGTGAGCGGGGTAGGATGTCAGTCTGGCAACCCCTTACAAAGCGCTCAATATCTGACATAGATACCTTCCTACTTTCTTTCCTGCATTATATATGACGCTGCACCCCCCCAGTGTCTGTACAGTGATAGAAGAAGAAATGGAGGCAGATATGCATGAACCTTGAATTTGCCATGTTTTCACATTCCAGGTCAAGCAGTATGAGTTCAGAGAGCAGTTTCGCACTGAATCAATCTTTAAGATCAACGTGGAGGAGCAATATAAACTAATTGATAAGGTGAGCAGTAGAAGATTTCTTTGGTACCTATTAAAAAAGAAACCTTGGTAGTCATTTTTCATAAAGTAGTACAGTGTATGAGATTGTTTAAATACAGTTTTTATTAACAGCATATCAAAATGTCTGCCTCCAGTCTAATCGAGCTGTTGCAGTGATGGAGATGGAAATGAAGAAGTTGCAGGACACAGCTGATCTGTTTGAGGTCAGCTTTCCAGACTACAAGCAGCTGCGGCAATGTCGCTCTGATATCATACTCGTCAAAGCAGTCTGGGACATGGTCATCTTTGTGCAGGTGAATATAAACCAGCACAATGCAAATATGCCTGCCTTTTGAATTCTTAGTTATGTTTGAGCTCCATAGTTCCAGGCAGAAAGGCCTGCATAGCGACAAAAAAGGATCCACACTGCAAGTATTCTCAAGTTATGAACTGAATCTTTGCCATATCTGCAGATGTGTTTTAGAATTTACTCAGTGCTCTGAAGACTGCCAGTGAGAAGAGATTTCCCTCTTTGGGAGTTATTAGACACAGAATCTAATAATTCTCCCAATCTCCTGTCAATCCTAGACCAGTATAGAGGACTGGACCAAAACTCCATGGAAGGAGATCAATGTTGAGCAGATGGACATGGAGCTCCGGCGGTTTGCTAAAGTATGACAAGCGTCAGCAAGCAAATACTTCAATTTTTACACATTTTAATTTTTAGTTTATACTATATAAAAAAATACATTTTCAAAGTTTCTCAGTATTTCTGTTGTGTGTTGCAGGAGATGAAGATGCTGGATAAGGAGGTGCGGGTGTGGGACGTCTATATGGGCCTTGAATCAACTGTGAAGAACCTGCTGACCTCTCTGAGAGCCGTCAATGAGCTGCAAAACTCTGCTGTCAGGGAGAGACACTGGCAACAGCTTATGAACACCACAGGGGTATGAGAATATCTTTGCCGCTGCTTCACAATCCCATACACCATCTAATTCAATAATGTTTCATCACTGGTCATGTTCTGCACTATATACAATAGTTTTACCTATTTTGCGGATTCCCCTCCAGGTCCATTAAACCCAATTATCTTGATCTGAAATGTGATCACAGACAAGGCCTCTGTGTATTCTCTCTGGTCCTCAGGTCAGGTTTGTGATGGGGGAGGGCACCACCCTGGGGGACCTGTTGGAATTACAGCTTCACCGTGTGGAGGATGAGGTTAAAAACATAGTGGACAAGGCTGTGAAAGAAATGGCCATTGAGAAGGTAGAAATCCACACCAATCTATTATAATATATTGTGATGCGCAGTAACGAATTATTCATTTGAACATAGCTATTTAAGCTTTGACCAAACAAAACAAATGATTGCTTGTTGAGTCTGTCACAGTACCCTTTTAATAGTTCAAAAGCAACAAGAGAGATCAGGTAACATTCATGTTTAAAAAATACATTTAAGTACATACTACAGCTGCCCTGACAAAGTATGACCTGTTTGATGCAGCCAGCATACAATTGGTATATACTACTTCATCATAATAATGCACCTTAAACTTGCCAAATGAGCTGTTGTTTGTCTGTGCACTCAGCAGCTTAGCATTGTTTATACTCACATGAGACTGTGATGCATGTGTCGTAACTGTGCAGGATTATGGGTCAGAATGGGCAGAAAAGCAGGCTGGCTTGTATACTTTAAAATCCGACTGCACATAGTAGGACATCTGGGTATTTTTGGTATACTACATTTAACATACTGTGTATAGGGACATACTAAAACTTATATACGATATAGTATGGTAGTTTGGATATTGGAACACACCCAGAGTTTTCTTCCTGAAGGGGGCGTTGACAGCAGCAGCTCAGTGGCTTTTAAAGTTAAAGACACAATGTTTAGAACAGGACGAAAACCAGGGTTTATATAGTGATGGTGAAATTAACCATCTTTGCAGTATTTAAGCAGAAAAAATGCACCTTCTGCAGACATGTGAGATTTTCAATAATTTGCTGAAAAGGGGCGAAATAGGGAACATTTAAAGTCTATCCTACTGTCCATTTTTTTGTTTTTGCCTTGCATTGAAATGACAGGTTCTGCATTTACTTTATAGGTTTTGGCCGAGATAACCCAGACATGGAGTGTTATGTCGCTGTCATATGAGACTCATACCAGCACAGGAACCCCTCTACTCAAAGCAGATGAGAATCTGATAGAGACACTGGAAGACAACCAGGTGACCCTGTGTACCGGATTAATGACAGAATGTGATATGTACTATATTTTAATAGTTCAAAAGACAAATTGCACCTTATTGTTTAGTAATAGAGTTTTAGTATGAGGGGCTTGGGCTTTTTGGGGCACCCTGACATCAAGACATTTATGGGAAATTCAGAAATTCTCTTTCATCTGTCATCTGTCTTGGGGTACCACCATGTAAAGCTCCTGTTTCGTTTCTCTTCAGGTACAACTTCAGAACATCCTGATGAGTAAGTACGTAGAGTATTTCCAGGCTGAAGTAAGTGGATGGCAGAGGAAGCTGATGGTGGCAGACCTGGTCATCTCCTCTTGGATGTCTGTCCAGAGGACGTGGGCTCATCTTAACAGTATCTTCACTAACAGCCATGACATCCGCTGCCAGCTGGCCAATGACGCTGAGCGATTTCAGGGAATACACACTGACTTTCAGGTAACACATACACAGGTACATACATACACTAGAGTACTGGCCTACAAACTTCTATCGCACTATATCTTAATATTGTGTATACTTTCTGCCCCCCCCCCTTTATTTGCTTTCCTTTCACCCAGAGTTTGATGACTGAGGTGGTGCAGAACAGTAATGTGGTAGAAGTAACTAACCAGGCTGGATTCTTGGAGAACCTAGAAACTTTACAGCAGAGGCTGTCTGTGTGCGAGAAGGCCCTGGCTGAGTATCTGGAGACCAAGAGACTCACGTTCCCTAGATTTTATTTCGTTTCTGCCTCAGATCTGCTGGAGATTGTCTCCAAGGGAACGCAGCCCAAACAGGTGCCAACTTACAATTTAATTATGTTTTCCTAGGCAGAACATATAAAGAGATTATCAGCACATTGTACTTATCAGTTCAATATATTCTTCGAGCCGTGTCTCGACGTTATGGAGTGGAAACTGTTGATAAAAATAAGAATGAAAGACAAAGTGGAAATTTGACATTGATTCTTGCTTCTTTGTTCTCATAAAATTCTATTCAAGAGATCACAGTCTGTTAACAACATGACTTTTAACAGAGAATTTGTCCTTGTGTGTTTGTGTGTGTGTTTTTACAGGTGACCAGACATTTGCTAAAGCTGTTTGACAACATAGCAGACCTTCGCTTCAAGGAGTCAGACAGAAGTGGAGGAGGAGAGGAGGATGGGGAGGCGGTTGCTATAGGCATGTACAGCAGAGAGGGAGAATATGTTTCATTCTCTGAGCCGTGTGCCTGTGAAGGACAGGTACTGAAAAACAAAATTTGATTACTGTGTGTGCAAATACAGTTGTAGAGTAGAGTTACATTTGATATTGATAGATTCATAAACTACTTCACTGTTGTAGCTGTAATGACAACTTTTTTTGTATTGTTTATACAATACAGCATGTATATAACTGTATGTGCATACAGTTTCCACGTGGTATAATTTCCATGTTTTTCCCCTACTATTTAGATTTTTTTTTTTACATTTTGTGTCTTTCTCCAGGCAGAATGTTGGTTAAGTGCCTTAGAGAGTACCATGCGCTGTACAGTCCGAAAGGAGATACAGGAGGCTGTCGCTGCCTATGAGGACAAACCACGAGACCAGTGGCTCTTTGACTACCCTGCACAGGTCTGATAATGCACAGTGTGTAGAAATACAATTTTAACTTTATAAACGCAAAGATTATCTGTTACGTTCCTCTGTTTACTTTGCATTCACAGGTGGGTTTGACTGGTAGTCAGGTGTGGTGGGCCACAGATGTGGGTATCGCCTTTGAGAGAGTGGAAGAAGGATTTGAGACAGCTCTCAAAGACTACAACAGAAAACAGGTAGAGCTATAAAGTACGATATTGGTAGGTGGGTAAATAAACATAGTGGTTGTTTTGCTCAGTGAAGTTTGCTGGTTTTTAGATCACACAGCTCAACTCACTGATCCACATGCTGCTCGGAGAGTTAACTCCTGGAGACAGACAGAAGATCATGACTATCTGCACTATTGATGTCCATGCTAGAGATGTGGTTGCTAATCTCATCACTCAGAAGGTAGAGCTAATATTCTAAATTATTTTTTAAAATGATCCTTACACAAGCTATCAGACCTTCCTGATAGTGTTATTGTGTGTATCTGTTAGGTGACAACAGGACAGGCGTTTGCATGGCTGTCACAGTTACGCCATCGCTGGGATGAAGAAACCCGACACTGTTACATTAACATCTGTGATGCTCAGTTCCAGTTCAGCTATGAATACCTGGGAAACACTAACAGACTAGTCATCACCCCACTCACTGACAGGTATGCTTACATGTACTATATGCTACACCGATACCCAGTTATAGAGATGGTATATATTATTGAAGATGTGTATTTTAAACAGAGTCCTGGAATTGGGTGACTCCTTTTGCCTAGCAACTAGAAAACACGGCTACATTAAGCACTGAACATTTAAGTCCTCCAGTCAAGGTGTAAAAGGCTTGAAAGCTGTGCCCACACAGATGTAAGTTGGAGTCTTAAAAAAAGGAAAATAGTGTGCTTTGTCACACTCCTGTGGTCAAATAAAGAGAAATGAAAAAAAATAAGTAGGTCTTACGTCTGACTACTGATTACATTCTAATTCACCAATACATATAAAAAATACATACAGTATGACACTGTTGCTTTGATATCACATCGATTACAAATGCACAGGTCCATTGAAGTCAATTTATTTTTCTTTTATTACTTTATACCTCAACCCTATTACTGTCAGGTGTTACATAACCCTGACCCAGTCCCTCCATCTGACTATGAGTGGTGCCCCATCAGGCCCAGCTGGCACTGGCAAAACAGAGACAACTAAGGACCTTGGACGCTCCCTGGGAATTATGGTATATGTGTTCAACTGCTCAGAACAGATGGACTACAAGGTAGCATGGACTGCACAGATGTTCTTTCTAGTGTCCATTGACTCAATTTATACTGTAATTTATATTTATTCCACCTTTAAGCTTCTGTCTCTGTTTCCATCCTATTTCTTCAGTCTATAGGTAACATCTATAAGGGTCTGGCTCAGACAGGAGTGTGGGGCTGCTTTGATGAATTCAACAGGATCTCAGTGGACGTTCTGTCTGTGGTTGCTGTGCAGGTCAAGACCATACAGGATGCTGTACGCAACAAAAAACAGAGGTAAATGTGGAAATGCACTATCTTCCATCTATATATTCTATTGATTCATTCTTCTGTCTGCTGAGTTTTGCGTAAGCATCCATTTAGCAATTAGTAATTGCTAATGTGTCCATGTAGGTTTCATTTCCTGGGAGAGGATATTGAGCTGAAGTCATCAGTGGGAATCTTCATCACTCTGAACCCAGGTTATGCTGGCAGAGCTGAGCTCCCAGAGAACCTCAAGGCTCTTTTCAGGTCTGATTTAACAAGAAGAAGAGGAGACTTTAAAGTGCAAGAGTCAATAAATGTTGAAAATTACCAATTATTTGTTAATTTGTCAATGCTCAGGCCCTGTGCAATGGTGATCCCAGACTTTGAGCTGATCTGTGAGATTATGTTGGTGGCTGAAGGATTCATAGATGCTCGTCTGCTGGCACGCAAATTCATCAGCCTCTATACTTTATGTAAAGAGCTGCTGTCTAAACAAGTACGTACAGAAAATCAATTTGTAAGGTTATAGAATGTACTATCAATATTCCTTCTGCTGTCGTAGGATGAGTAACTACTCTAGTAAGGAAAGATAATGTCAAAGGAAAAGAGATGGGAAGAGTAGAAATCCTAATTGGGTTAATAACATCTTTATAGGGATCAGCTCTAGCTTATATTGCAATACTGACTATTGTTCTACTTATCTGCTGATTTTTATAACACTTATACGTATATTTTTATGCATGGTTAATGACTTAGATAACTTAATTTTGCTTATCTATTAGGACCATTATGATTGGGGTTTACGTGCCATCAAATCAGTCCTGGTTGTGGCTGGATCTCTGAAGAGGGAGGACCGCAGTAGACCTGAGGAACAGGTGTGCATCAGTTTGTTGTCACTGACGGACGCTGTTGTTGACATTGAGGTTTCTCACTTCTCACTGATGTAAAAGAAGTGTGTGCAGTTGAGTTTTTTAATTTAATTAAACTATGATGCCATTATTTTCTCCCCAGGTGCTGATGCGAGCACTGAGGGATTTCAACCTGCCTAAAATAGTGACCAGTGATGTGCCCATATTCCTTGGGCTGATCAGCGACCTGTTTCCTCAGCTAGACGTACCCAGGAAGAGAGACCCGAAGCTAGAAAACTCTGTTCGCCAGTCAGTCAATGAGCTACGTCTGCAGCCTGAAGAAAACTTCATCCTCAAGGTGCCTCTGCATGTGTTGAATATTAAAATACCTCTAAACAGTGGCACATTAACAGTGGTACTTATATTTTTGCTGAGAAGAAGTGACAGTAAGAATGCCAGAGACATTCCACACTTTCTAACTGCATCATTGATACTGGGGAATTTAGTTCTGAGCTGCTAGTGTTAACATAGGAGAGCACGCAGAACATAATTCCTGTAGGAAAATAAATGAAAACCTACATCTAGATCTGTTTTGTGAAAAAGAAATGCAAATCTGTAATTAACAGTATTACATTATTTAGTATATTTTCAGTAGTACTTTGAGATATTGTGACATCCATGTCTCTGTGTTTATAGGTGACCCAGCTGGAGGAGCTGCTGGCTGTCAGACATTCTGTGTTTGTAGTAGGTGGACCGGGTACTGGAAAGAGCCAGGTTAGCTTTTGTAATATCTACAACATTATAATTATTATTTTGAAAGACAATTAATGCAAACTGTATATGCACTTACACCATTCCTATGAATGATCTTGTGTGACAATGAAGGGTTTACTTTAGTAAAAACACATTGTACGGACTGTGTTGTACATTTGGGATGTTTCTTTACCAGATCTTGAAGACCCTCCATAGGACCTACACACACATGAAGATGAAGCCAGTATGGAATGATATTAATCCTAAAGCTGTTACCACAGATGAATTGTTTGGATACCTGCACCCTGCAACCAGAGAGTGGAAAGATGGTAAGGGGTGTGAGGATTATACGAGAAAATTAATGAGCAAGAAGTGATGATCAAGAGAACCTGTTTCCTCTAGATTTTGGGTCGCTGTCAAGCGGGAATTTGATTTATTCCCAAGACTCTTCTCAGAATTAATTGGAAAGTTAAAGTACTTTTTCTGGCTCACAGTCAGTTCCTGTTTGGATAGTTTTCACATGGAATATTTTTACACAGATTTCATTACACAAATTTGGTTTAGAACAGCTTTAATTATTATTATGATATATTTTTGCCCTGGTGATGGCCTGACAATGGAATATTTTAAAGAAAATCCTACTCGATGTTTTACTTTTACTCTTTACTTCACTGTAGGTCTGTTCTCCTCTACCATGAGAGAACTGACTTCAGTGGGTCATGATGGACCGAAATGGATTGTTCTGGATGGGGATATTGACCCTATGTGGATCGAGTCACTGAACACAGTAATGGATGACAATAAGGTCTGCGTGCATCTTTATTCTTTGATATCATGCTATGTTTCCATTCTCCTAATGGATTTTGTCTTTTATCTGGGGTTTAGATATGATTAACTAACCCACACTCTAATTTGTACATGCATTATACATGCATTTTTGTCAGTGCCAGTCACTGGATGGGTGCAATTTTGCTTATTTTAGCCGATGTTTAAGCTGTACTGATCCTATTTTTTCCCTCCTCTGTCCAGGTTCTAACTCTTGCCAGTAATGAGCGGATCAGTTTGTCCTCCTCCATGCGTCTACTGTTTGAGATCTCTCATCTGAAGGCTGCTACTCCAGCTACAGTTTCCAGGGCAGGGATACTGTATGTGAACCCGCAGGATCTTGGCTGGAGCTCGTAAGATGCACACAAGCATGAACATAATTAAGTTCTTTTAAAGTTTTAATTGTTTTTTTTGTTAACAGTGCTGTCTTTACTGTATTCACAGTTATGTGACAAGTTGGATAGACACCAGACAGGCCCAATCAGAGCGAGCCAACCTCACCATTTTGTTTGATAAGTATGTGCCCTACTGTCTCGAACAAGTCCGCTGCAACCTAAAAACCATCACTCCCATTCCAGAAAACAGCATGGTGCAGGTATGTTCTTATGTATATCACCTACAGGCCAAAGAATTGCAATATATTTAAAAGCACGTGAAAGAGCTGTTTTCTAACTGGATGCTATCCATTGTTCATTGAGGTGTAAAATTTCTGTATTTTCATTCAGACACTGTGCTCCTTGTTGGACTGCCTGCTGACAGAGGAAAACACTCCAGCTGACTCTCCCAGAGAACTTTATGAAATCTACTTTGTCTTCGCCTGCGTCTGGGCTTTTGGAGGGGCTCTCTTTCAGGACCATGTGTGTGGTGACTAAATGTTTGCATGAGGAGCTTACTAGTATTTTACCCTGCAGATAATTCAGAATATTATACTAGATTATGATATTGTGTCTACCCAACACCTATTTCAGCTGAATGACCACCGTGCCGAATTCAGTCGCTGGTGGTCTAAAGAAATGAGAGCCGTGAAGTTTCCCTCCCAGGGCACAGTGTTTGACTATTTCATTGACTCTGAGACTAAAAAGTTTACTCCCTGGAGTGAGAAGATGGTGCCATTTGAGCTGGAGTCTGATGTACCATTACAGGTGGGTGATAATGAGTGTGCGTGTTTGTCTACAGCCAGCAGGAATTACTGTATATTATATTATCATGTGATGTCTTTTTTAGACAGTGCTGGTCCACACCCCAGAAACAATCTGTCTAACCTTCTTCATGGATCTGCTGCTCCAGAGGGGCAAACCTATCATGTTAGTGGGTAATGCAGGAGTGGGTAAGACCATCCTGGTGTCTGATAAAGTCGCCAAGCTGAAGGAGGATTACATGGTGGCTAAAGTCCCCTTCAACTACTATACCACATCAGCCATGCTGCAGCGTAAGAACCACCGACATGAGAACAAATGATTTCTTCTTCTTTCATTATCTTTTTTTTTTTCCAGATGTCCTTACCCTTCTGAAAATCTTGTTTTGCATTATAAAGACATAATAATAATAATAATAATAATAATAATAATAATAATAATAATAATAATAATAATGCATTGGTTTTATATAGCGCTTTTCTAGACACTCAAAGACACTTTACATTGCATTATTCATTCCCTCCATACTCGACTCGATGGTGGTAAGCTACGTATGTAGCCACAGCTGCCCTGGGGTAGACTGACGGAAGCGAGGCTGCCAATCTGCACCATCAGCCCCTCCGACCAACACCAACCACTCACTCTCACTCTGCATTCACCCATTCTAGACTTTAGATGTAAATTTTACTTGATTTGAC
>OMNN01100069.1:0-39621 GCA_900302755.1 Chromis chromis | reverse complement strand
TCTAACGCTATGAGTTACAAACACACCCAAACACACACACACACACACACACACAAATATACTGTATTTATTATTATATACATTATTATTATAATTATCAGCATTGCCATTTCTACAAGAACTACTTTCTATCACTATGGTTTTCATCATAGAAAAAACTATATCAGTATTTGAAAAAATATCCCGTTTATGCCCAAAATTTGACTTATTGAAAGATTTCAGAGGCAGTTCAGAGAGTAATTATAAGTGTAGATGTAAATTTAAGTTTGGACTCACACTGACACTTGGTGATGAATAATTCTTAATTCCTTTTGTCTCCATTTCAGAGACATTTCTCAGTGTTCGCGGTACATTTCCCCAGTGCTGATGCATTAGCTACCATCTTCTCCAGCATCTTGTCAGCTCATTTCCTTCAGGGAGGATTCAGCTACGGAGTCTCTCGTTCAGTTGGAACTCTTATACAGGTGCACCTATAGTATCATTGCACCAAGACCTAATTTGCTCTTTTGTCTTATGCATGCAAACATTGGTCTGTCAATTTATCAGCTGCTATATCTATGACCTTGCCTTATGTATTTGTCTGTGTCAATATCTTTTGCTTCTGCTCATCCAGGCAGCTATCTGTCTGCACCAAAAAATCAGCCAGAACTTCCTCCCTACAGCCATACGTTTCCACTACATTTTTAACCTGCGAGACCTCTCCAACATATTCCAGGTAACACATTGTCATCCAAAATACAAATAAATGCAAAAATATGCTAAGAGAGGTATTTGCTGCGTGTTTTAATGGTTTTCATTTGGAGTCTTAAGTTAATAGTTTAGGAAGTATCGCAGCTGAATAACTAAATACCCAAACTAATCTTTTGGAGATATATTAGTTTTGTGGGAATGTTGATCTAGACTGCTAATGTCAAGTATAAGCTCATCACGTGGTTATTTATTCTATGATGTGTAGGGCATCCTGTTTGCCCTGTCAGAGAGTATCCGTTACCCCATAGACCTGGTTCACCTGTGGCTCCATGAGAGCTCCAGGGTTTACTCTGACAAACTGATGGAAGAAAAGGACGTGGAACTCTTCAATAAAATCCTGCTGGACACCGGCAAGAGATATTTTGAGGTAAGAAACAAGGAACATACAACAACACCTTTACCATTAAAATCTTTAGAAATGTTCAATATTAGACCCCAAACCTGTGCAACAAAATGTAATAAATGGCACACATGACATTTCTAGGCAATCTACATATTCTGTGTGAAAGTATACAGTACATTTGTAGCCACTGAAGGATAGTTTAACTGTGCCCCATTCAGTATTTTCATGTTTTTTTTCTCTTTCTGCCAATTTGCTCCAGGGAATAGATGAGTCCGTTTTTATCCACCAGCCTTTGGTGTATTGTCACTTTGCCCAGGGAGTGGGAGAGCCTCGCTATCACCAGGTTTGACGCATTCATACACACAAAAGCTACTCAGTGCTGTGCCAGTCTGGACTACATGATGCTCCTTTCAAGCATCCACTTATTTTTTATTACCAGTGATAATAAAAATGAGTGAGTTAAAATGTTTTTGACTTCAATCAGTTTAGTACATAGATTGTCAGTAGCTTGCATACTCAGTGACATAATGGCACAAATTGTGCTGTCATGTTTGATCTGCCAGGAAATAAATGAGGATGAATTCACAGTCATTAGGAAACTGATTGCCTTTCTTTTCTATTTGGGGTAACTTAATTTCATTATATATCTGGATGTCACCACATACTGATTTGGACACATGCTAGTCTTACTCAGAAGAGCCAGGTTCATTAGTTTATTTGCCTGTCTTGTCAGGCCTCAGACTGGGAAAAGCTCCAGAAGACACTGGCTGATGCTCTGGAACATTATAATGAGCTGCACGCTGTCATGGACCTGGTACTGTTTGAAGAAGCAATCCAGCATGTGTAAGAAACACACATACACAGACATGTGTATACAGTCAGACACATGCTAGCACACACAAAGAAGGATTTACAGAGACGAGCACAAGTGTAAACCACAGACAATAAACACAACATTAAGTCCGGTGTTTGTGCTCAGATGTCGCATTAGTCGTATCCTGGAGGCCCCCTATGGTAACGCCCTCCTGGTGGGGGTGGGTGGCAGCGGGAAGCAGAGTCTGTGTCGACTGGCTGCCTTCCTCAGTACGCTGGAAGTTTTCCAGATCACGCTGCGTAAAGGATACGGCATCAATGACCTCAAGGTAAACATCCGCAAATGCACAACAGATATAAATGGTTATCCCACTATTGTCATTAAGAAGGTTAATACTCCTGCTTGACACAGTAAATAAAACATATCATATTGCTCTTTTCTTCTCTTTCCTACTTTCTCTATGATCTTTGATATTCTTCACCTCTTTGTCCCTTTGCAACCCTCATCTACAGAGTGACATAGCAGCATTGTATATAAAGGTGGGAGTGAAGAACATTGGCACAGTGTTCCTTCACACAGACGCACAAATTCCAGATGAACGTTTTCTGGTGCTCATCAACGACATGCTCGCCTCAGGTATGGTTACACTGCCCTTGGATGAGTATCTGCTCTTTTTATTAGTATAAGATTTCTGCTTTTTTGTGTCAAATCTACTGATGTAAAATCCAAGGAATGAGTTTGCTTTCCTTGCCCATTTTTTTCACGAATACTGTATCAAGGACTTTGAGAGCACATATTCAACTGCAGTTTGCAGAGTGAAAATTTTTCATTTCTCAGAGCAGAGTTTGTTTTTTTTAATAGAGAGCAGAGATGACACGTTTTACACAGACACGTGTAGGACTGGCTGGTGAAACAACAATCCTCGCAAAAAGAATTTTATTACATTTCATTAACTGGATGATACATTCATATTCATGGTGGGAAGAATTTTGTTCAAGATGCCACAATAATCAGAGTTCTGTAAACGTTTTATTTTTTACATGCTTTATTCAAGGGCAAAAAAAGTGAGAAACACATCAATATTGTAAAAGGGAGCAACTGTGGCTTGAAAGTAGAAACAAACACATACTGAACTTGATTGTTTATATTGTTTAGGGGATATTCCAGACCTGTTTAGTGACGAAGAGGTAGATATGATTGTAACATCAATCCGCATGGAGCTGAGGGGATTAGGACTCATAGACAGCAGAGACAACTGCTGGAGCTTTTTCATCGAAAGAATACGAAGACAGCTCAAGGTCCATAACATCATTTATTCTTTCATATTAAATCATGCAACAAGTGTGATATATTATTAATGTCCTTGTTCTTGGCTCTTCATCTCAACCTTTTTCCACCATCCGCTCTGTCATCCAGGTGGTTTTGTGTTTCTCTCCAGTTGGATTCACGTTGCGCACACGTGCGCGGAAGTTTCCAGCTCTGGTAAATTGTACTGCCATTGATTGGTTCCACCCTTGGCCTCAGCTTGCTCTGCAGTCTGTCAGCACCACCTTCATAGAGAAGATACCTGGGCTGGAGGTAATAACACACTTCTCTTAAGGAGAAATAAAATGCATACGTGAACATGTGTCACATTGTCTGTGATGAAACTTAAAGGGACATTTTAACCCTAAACATGGTTTAAATGTACTAACTTATAGTGCTACCTATGCTAGTGTCTCAAATAGTTGAAATTGTAATGTAATACTGTAATATCCATGTGATATGAACAACCTAAATGGTATTTGTGTGGCTAATTAATATGTATTATTAATATTATTAGGTATGTCTATGCTAAAAATCTATTATTACATTTATTATCAGTAATTGTAGTATACAGTGATCATTTCTTGAATCCATGTGTGTGTTTATGCTGTGCAGCCAAATGTGAGGGCATCCATCAGTGAGTTCATCTCCTACGCCCACACATGTGTCAATGAGGTGAGAGCTACTGTAAAGCAATGTGAGCAATTATCACTCTTGACATCTTCTTTGACGTGACGTTTTTGAAAACACCGCACAGGTGAGTGTCAAGTACCAGCAGAATGAAAAGCACTTCAACTACACCACCCCAAAGAGCTTCCTCGAGTTCATGAAGCTGTATGACAACCTGCTGGGAAAAAAACGCACAGAGCTGACCCAGAAGATGGAACGATTAGAGAATGGACTACAGAAACTGCAGACGACTGCCTCACAGGTCAGTAAATACACTCCATACTGCAGGAATGCGAGCCAAAGTTTGCTATCGTTATTCTGTCAACCACTGAACTTTCTTCTTCTTACTTTTTTTTTCAGGTGGAGGATCTCAAAGCCAAGTTAGCAGTGCAAGAGGTGGAGTTGTGGCAGAGAAACACAGATATTGAAGCTCTCATTGCTAAGATCGGACAACAGACAGACAAGCTGAACCAAGAGAGAGCTGTAGCCGATGCTGAAGAGCAGAGGGTAAGAGTGTTTGATTCCAGGGCTTCTCAAGCAGCAACAGACAGAGACATTTTGAGGTTCATTTAATGCCACTTCCTCAATGAGAGGGTCAACAGGGAAGAAAGGGAAGAGGAGTAATAACATGGAAGAGAAAAAAACCCAAATGGCAACAATTTATTCAAAGTGCACAGATGACTTCACACATCTTTTTGTGATTGTTCAGGTGGCAGCAATTCAAGCTACAGTGACCAAACAGCAGCAGGAGACTGAGGAGGACTTGGCCAAGGCTGAACCTGCCCTACAGGCAGCCAACACAGCCCTCAATACACTAAACAGGGTAAAACACATAAATACAGGGAACCTGAATCCTTTCACCACGTTTTATTTGTTTTATTTTATTGCATTCAGTTTGTTTTATGTGTCCATCGTAAGAAAAGAAAGACAAGTTACAAGGTTGTCTCCATTCCATTCCAGCTCCCTAAATGAAAGTGTGTGTGCGTGCATGTGTTTCTGTGTGATCCAGCTGAACCTGACAGAGCTGAGGACGTTTCCCAACCCTCCGGCTATTGTCACCAACGTCTCAGCAGCTGTTCTGGTGCTACTGGCTCCCCAAGGCCGAATCCCTAAAGATCGCAGCTGGAAAGCTTCCAAGATGGTCATGAGCAAGGTGATATTTTACAGTGATGTCTTGTGGTTTTTCATTGATTAATGGCTGCATACCACTAAGCCAAAAAGTCCATCACAAATAAATCCCCCGAACTGCTGAAATAACATGTTTTACTTTTAGAATTATTTATTGCAGTTTTGTTCTTTTTCTTTCCACAACTCAAAATTTAATATTTATTTTTAGTGCGACTGTTTGATTTTTTTTTTCCAGTGTGCAATGACTGCAATGAATCACTTCCTTCATTACTCCGCTCCTATTTCATCTCAGTGAGGCACTATCCTGGTTGTAATATATAAAACTGAAAAAGTGGTTTAGAGAAGCCCTGTGATATATTAGGCTATGGAGCTTTGCATTTTTATTTTATTCTACTTCCTTATTCCTGCTCACGATTTAGAATCCAAAAAAGCCTGCAGGGATATTTATACATGGAGACTGTGATGTGATGACACCATTTTAGCTAATCCACACACACACACCTTGGCACACAAATGCACCTCCAGGTGGATGACTTCCTGCAGGCTCTGGTGAACTTTGACAAAGAGCACATCCCCGAGGCCACAGTGAGGTGTGTGAGAGACGAGTACCTCAGTGACCCAGAGTTCAACCCCGACTTTGTGCGACAGAAATCCTCAGCTGCCGCGGGGCTTTGTTCCTGGGTGATCAACATCGTACGATTCCACGAGGTGCACACATGCAGCCCAGCTGTCACATTTATTTACCGTCATCCATGCTAATCCTAAGTGATGCTTTTCCCTGTACAGCACAGTGTTCTTGTTAAATCATATTTTCTTTCTCCCCCAACACTGTTGCTGCCTTGGATAGATTTTTGTAAGTACATCTCTTCTTTCCTGTGTTTATTGTACAATTTTAAATATGAATGATATATGTTTTATGAATGTGTTGATGGGCTGTGTTCCAGCCAGTTTTGTTCAGTGCCTTGTAGGTTTTTGTCAGTGTCATTCTGGATAACAAAGTTTATACTTTCCGCTCAAAAGTAACTGTGTGTCTGTGTCTCCAGGTTTTGTGCGAGGTAGAGATGAAGAGGATGTGTCTGTCTCAGGCTAACGCTGATTTGGCCGAGGCTGCTGAGAAACTAGAGGTCATCAGGAAGAAACTTGCTGTAGGTTTATTTAGATCATTATTTCTTTGTTTGTTTCACTGTTACTTGTGAATCTGTATATGTACATCAAGGTTTTTCCTGGCTCAGAATGGACTTAAGGTGATGACTATGCACTGTTACCTTATTTGACAAAAATCCATGTATTTTCCTGTTATTATGAACTATTTGACACAAACAAAAATGTCTATTATGCTTGAGTAAATGAAACTCTAATTGGCTAAAATGTCTTTAGGAGGCACTTAAACTTCACACTTAAAACTCTATACAGGAAAAACAGATTTCATCATTTACTGTTGGACAACAAACTAAATTGGTTGTTATTTGCAAAAATGGCAACGACTTGCATTTCACTAATGTTTTTGCTGCTGTTTTCTGTTTTTACAACTCTGACTGCTGGTGGCAATGATTTTTATAGGCTGTCTACAACAATTTCTCAACAGTTTTAATTGTTCCTTGAAGCGTTTTATTAGCTTGTTCAACAACTTGTAATTGAATCCCTTCTCAAGTGCACAAAATTTTATATGCAGGGTAATATTTTGTTTTATTACATAAATTGTCAAGTCCCATACAGTTTGCACATAGTGTTCAAATAAATAATACAATAATGTTTGAATGAAATACTTTCAGAATATCAACAGCCACGAGTCATATATTTGTGTCTGTTCCTCTTCTCTTCTTTCTCAGGAGCTGGATAGTAGTCTGGAAACTCTGACAACAGCATTTGAAAAAGCCACATCAGAGAAACTTAGCTTTCAGGAAGAGGTCAACCGCACCAACAAGACAATAGAGCTAGCCAATCGGCTGGTCAAAGGACTGGAGGTGGGCATAACAGCTGGTAACAGATCATTCATTAACAGATTTTCATTCATGTTTCTGAAAGATGATTATAAAAGGAGAACAGGTATTTTAATGTTGTTTACTACAGCCTATTTTTATGCATTTGTTATATTGTTGTGGTATTTTTAGAGATGTTAAGGCTGTTCCCAGTGCAGCATTGAAAGTGACTGTATCTGTGTGTGCATTTCAGAGTGAGAATGTGCGCTGGGCCCACTCAGTGGCACAGTACCATGAGCAGGAGGAAACTCTCTGTGGGGACGTCCTCCTAACTGCAGCTTTCATCTCTTATGCTGGTTCCTTCTCTAAGAAATACAGGGGAGAGCTGCTGGACAACCTCTGGATGCCGTTCCTGCGTACCCAGAAGGTTATAGTCTGAAAACCACTGAAATATTTTTCCTACAATTGTTCTGCAATTACAGTTACATCATTGCCTGTCCCTTCTACCACTGGCTATCTTTAGATTTCTACATTAACCACTTCCTCATTCCTTTGTTGAATAAACACCTATGTTTCTCTTCATCAGATGCCTATTCCCATGACAGGGGGCTTGGATCCAGTGACGATGTTGACTGATGGAGCGATGGTGGCCCAGTGGAACAATGAAGGCTTACCAGGAGACAAAATGTCCACTCAGAATGCCACCATCCTCACTAACTGTGAGGAGTAGTTTTACATCCATCATGTTTTCCTGGTGGAGACAGGCTCGTTCTTACAATCAGAACAAACTGTTCAGTACAAGGTTTACTCTGTGATACTGGCAAAATCTCCATATGTAGGTAATGTGTGTATTTTTGCAGGTGAGCGCTGGCCTCTCCTCATTGACCCTCAGCTGCAGGGCATCAAGTGGATCAAGAGTCGCTATGGTAACAGCCTCAAGGTCGTCAGTCTAGGCCAGAGAGGGTGAGTGTTTTCATTTTTCATTTTTTCATTTCAAGTGTTGATTTTGGCTTTCAAAAGAAATCTCTGCAATACCTGAAATGGTGTTATACAATATATCTGTCACATTCTGCATAAATGTAGAGACAAACACATTCAGCTCTGTATGTGGGAAAGCTTTTAATGTGAAGTTTGCTCAGTGGCATTCGAACACAACATACACTGGCTACCATTGATTGTTTTCTCTTATGAATTATGTGTGTAAATGTCTTTTTTAATTTTTTATCTACTAATGTTCAATGTTGTTCCAGATATGTAGATGTTATTGAGCAGGCTGTAGTGGCAGGAGACACTGTCCTCATTGAGAACCTTGAGGAGACCATTGACCCTGTTATTGACCCACTGCTGGGTCGACACACAATCAAGAAGGGCAGGTAACACACAGACACATTAGTAAAAAAGAACCATCTGTTCCTCTTAGTTTTGTAACATGCTCTACCCTCTGCTCCTTTCTGTCCTGCTGCCTCAGCTGTATAAAGGTTGGAGACAAAGAGTGTTTCTTCCACCCAGGCTTCAGACTGATACTTCACACAAAGTTAGCCAATCCCCACTACAAACCAGAGATTCAAGCACAGACCACCCTCATCAATTTTACAGTGACCAGGGATGGACTGGAGGACCAACTTCTAGCTCAGGTTGTTAATCAGGAGAGACCAGACCTTGAGCACCTTAAGGTGGGTCGGATACAAGTTCCTTTCTTGCTACATCAAAATATGTGTCTTACAACTTAATGCTCTTGAACTTCTATACCAGTAAGTATCACTGTTTATTATAAAAGCAGTTCTAGTTTCAGTTCAGTTTAGGCTTTTTTAAAGTTTTGTTACATAATCTCCCTGCAGAGCGAACTGACAAAACAGCAGAACATGTTTAAGATCGAGCTGAAACTTCTAGAAGATGAGCTGCTAACCAGACTGTCTGCTGCAGAGAGTAATTTCCTTGGTGACAACGTGTTGGTGGAGAAGCTTGAAACAACGAAACACACTGCTGCAGAGATTGAGATGAAGGTAATGGGATCAATTTATGCTTAATGGTAATAACATGAGTGGAATATTTTGTAATTTTTACTCTCCAATGTGTCCCCTTTTTGTTTTCTCCTATTCTCCACCTTGTTGTACCTTTTATTTCTGTCTTCTCTGTCCTCTTCATCCCTCGTTCTCAGGTTCTAGAAGCTAAAGTTAATGAAGTGAAGATAAATGAAGCTAGAGAACACTACCGCCCTGTTGCCGTCAGAGCTTCCCTCCTCTACTTCATCATGAATGATCTCAACAAGATCAACCCCATGTACCAGTTCAGCCTGAAGGTAACCACAGCGGAATATAGGAGCCGACTCACAGCCTGGAAACTAACAAATTGGATTTGAAGGAGGCAAAAGTGTATATCAACTTGGTGTTGTAACTGCAGTTAAAGTGTTGCAAAACGTAGGGAACATTGCTGTAATTTGTCACGTAACAATCAAATTGATTCTTCCTCTTGTTCCCAGGCCTTTAACGTTGTTTTCTACAAAGCGGTGGAGATGGCGGAGGCCTGTGAGGACGTACAGAGCAGAGTAAACACGCTCATAGACTGTGTCACATACTCCACCTTCAACTACATCAGCAGGGGACTGTTTGAGAGAGACAAGCTCACCTTTACTGCACAGCTGGCCTTCCAGGTGTGTAGGTGTTTGTGTTAGTGTCAGACAGAGACTGTGTTTTGTCCCTGACTGCGCTCTCCCTCTTTAGTTGCTGCTGATGAGCAAGGAGATAGATGTGAGAGAGCTCGACTTCCTGCTACGTTTCAACATTGACCACAGCTATAACAGCCCCCTTGACTTTCTCTCCAACTCAGCATGGAGCGCCATCAAGGTTCACTACCACACACACACACACACAGGCTGTTTCTGCTGCCTGTACACAAATTACCCTGCAAACCACCACCTGCTGTCCCTTGTTTTTGCCCAGGTGATGAGTTTTACTGATGAGTTTCGTGGTCTGGATCGGGACATCGAAGGTTCACCCAAACGCTGGAAGAAGCTGGTGGAGTCGGAGTGTCCAGAGAAGGAGAAGTTTCCTCAGGAGTGGAAAGGAAAAAGTTCACTGCAGAAACTGATCATGATGAGAGCACTGAGACCTGACCGCATGACCTATGCTCTTAGGTGATGAGGGTTTTTTTCCTTCTTATGTCATAATATGTCCTTATCTCACCCTTTGTGTTCTTTATATATCTACCCTTCCTATATTTCCTGTTGGCCTACTGTAGGAATTTTGTGGAAGAGAAGCTTGGGGTGAAGTATACAGAAGGCCGAAAGACTGAATTTGCGAAGTCCTTCAGAGAAAGTGGTCCCGCCTCTCCTGTGTTTTTCATTCTCTCCCCAGGAGTGGACCCACTTAAAGATGTGGAATCACTGGGTACTGTTCATTAAGCAGCTGCACACACACACACACACACACAAATACATCATCATATACTTATGCTACACTCATTCTGTATTCATGCAAATTAATTGTCTAATTAAGTGTCCCAGTAACTGTTTTACAATGCAGTGATGTAATGACTATATACAAGAAATGTTAGAGAGATAGAAATAGTTTAATATAAACAATAAGCATGGTTGGTGCTGGAGTTTTACAATATAACCACTAAAGGTCTCCTTATTTTTTGTGTTTATAGGCGATTTTTTAAGTCTGTGAATGCATAAAAAATTCAGTCCTATGTGTTCCCAGGAAGGAAGCTGGGTTTCACAATTGATCTTGGGAAGCTTCACAATGTCTCGTTGGGTCAGGGACAGGAAACTGTGGCTGAACTCGCCATGGAAAAGGCTGCCAAGGAGGGTCACTGGGTTATACTGCAGGTCTGGTTATTAGACAAATGGTTTTATTTTTTAATGTGTGGATACAGAAAGCACATATTTCATCATAGGAAAGAAATATTTGACTAAAAGCTAATCCCTGTAGCTTTGAATAAATAGAATCCAAAAATATTAATTAATTAATTAATTAATTAATTAAATATTTTTGTAGTTCAGAAAGTACAGTTTATAAATTAAAATATAAATGTAAAACTTTTATATTTGTTATTTGTTATTTATTGTTGTTTTGTGCTGTCTCCTTGTGTTTTGTTGTGTGTACTGTATTAAGTTTTTAATTATGTCTTTCCCTTCCATTTCCCTACAGAACATCCATCTGGTTGCTCGCTGGCTGGGTGCACTTGAGAAGCTCTTGGAGCGCTGCTGTGAAGACAGTCATCCAGACTACAGAGTGTTTATGAGCGCAGAACCAACTTCCACACCTCAGGAACACATTATCCCACAGGTACAGTTACCTCACTTCATCTCAGAATCAAGCACAGACACATAATGAAAGTGTACTGTAAAATATCATAAAGGAGTTTTGTCAGAAAGCTTATTATTTCTAGCTTACATAAGATAAACATATGCATTTGGTAAGTTCTTGTTAGTTTAACCTAAAATGTCTTGTTTTTTTATTTTAATACTGCTTTAAAACTTAAAAAGATGAGTTCTTATAGCTTGAGGTAATTTAACTTGAGCTGACGAGTTGAATGAGTAAAAACTAGCATATAAGCAATATAAGCAGACTTCCCAGGATGCATTGCTAGAGAGTTAAACCTCCCCAGAGATAATTTTTGTTATAGTTTTAGAAAACAGACATGATTGAAACTTGCTGTGTGTCTTTGTTAAATTAAGTTGTGTTTTTTTCTTTTCATTATAATCAAAACAACTCTATCATGACAAAGGTTAGTATTGAATTCAGTCCCTACACATGTAGACTTATAATTTATCTCACTGTAACCAGGAGCAGCCTCACAGATTGACTTTGTGTAATGACTTCAATAGCCGAGACTGTAAGTGCTTAATGTTAAACAAAGAAAAAACTCTTTAAACTTAGAAAATGTAAAAGCAAAGATGTGACTTGTTGATTCGACTTAATATCTTTAGTTTATGAAACTTATTTTCACAAGTTAAGTTAATTAAACTCAAACAATTTTATGTCTTACCACTAATAAGATCACTCTGATGTAATTAATCAACCAAAGCGCAGTTCACTCACATCTTTAAGGCAGCGGACGAACTTACATTTCTAAGCTGAACGAACTTAAAATTATTTACAGTGTTTGTTCCCAGATGTCTTTGCTGTACCCACATTGTATTTCTCCTGCAATGCTGATCACTGTTCTATACTTAGAGACACCAAATGTAAATATTTTATCTTACATGTTTTACTCAGGGCATTCTGGAAAATGCAATCAAGATCACCAATGAACCTCCTACAGGCATGCATGCCAATTTGCATGCTGCTCTGGATAACTTTGACCAGGTTAGTTATTCTGCTTTGTGCTAATAGTGCCTGTATATTTATTGTTTTATTCATTAGCCTCTTCTTACGTTTCATATGGCCCCTCTCTAGGACATCCTGGACCAGTGCAGCCGGGAGCAGGAGTTTAAGACCATCCTCTTCTCTCTGTGCTACTTTCATGCCTGTGTGGCAGAGAGGAGAAAGTTTGGACCTCAGGGTTGGAACAGGAAGTATCCGTTCAACACCGGAGACCTGACTATATCAGTCAACGTCCTCTACAACTACCTGGAGGCTAATGCACAGGTGGGGTATGTTTGTGCTGTGGGTGACTGGTATGTGAGTGGGTGGGCTGCAGGAGGATGAGGCTGATTAAGGTGCTGATTGTATTGGCAGTGATTTTTATGATTATGTTGATGAAGGTGCCATGGGAGGACCTGAGGTATCTGTTTGGGGAGATCATGTATGGAGGACACATCACTGACGACTGGGACAGACGACTCTGCAGGACATACCTGGAAGAGTACATGCAGCCCAATCAGGTTTGTATTTGCGTGTATGAAATAAAAAATAAAGAAACAGGACTATAGTGTGTGGCCACACTCGGCTGTTTTCTGCCAAACAAAAACTGGCTTCTGTGCAGACATTATATCGTAGCCAGATTTCGCTGCTTTTCTAGTGCAGGCTTGGGCCATTTTGGACTGAGATTCAGCTCCAGTTAGCAGCAGACTGGCTAGTTTTTGGCCAGACTTCCCATGAAAGCTCAGAAGCTGAATATATTGGCATGAATGTCTGGCAACCAGGTGCGCTAGACTATGGACTTCTGGCCACCTGGGAGGGAATAATTTCACATTTTGTGCTTGAGACCTAAAGCTAACAATCCTTCCTCTCTCTACTTTTTTTTTTATCACCCAGTTTGACCGGAAGCTTTCATTGGCACCTGGGTTTGTCGTCCCCTCCAACTTGGACTACCAGGTAAGCTGAAATGGATATTTTTTAGGAATCATTTTGTTGAATCAGTTTAACCTTAATAGTCAGAAGTTACTCTCTAAAATTGCACAGTTGTCGAGTGTGAATTAGACACATGTTCAGTCAGTGATCCTTGATGAATTCAGGGTGAGGTAACATTTACTATTAGGGCAGTTGCTCCACTAAACATGCCTGACTGAAAAGTTCAGTAAATAAATGGGTCATGTTGCATCTCCAGGGCTACCATGATTTCATAGATGAGATGCTGCCCCATGAGAGCCCGGTGCATTATGGGTTGCACCCCAACGCAGAAATTGAGTTCTTGACAGTGACGTCAGATAACCTCTTTCACACTCTGCTGGAGCTGCAGTCTCCTGATGCTGTGATGGGGGAGGGAGCTTCACAGACGCTGGAGGAGAAGGTAGCTACACACACTGAGTAATGCTTTTATGGGATTAGTTTTTGTTTTGTTTTTTTATTGAAAGAAATAGGAAAAACAGTACTGATTCAACACTGAACCTGTCCTAAGCCAAAACAACATAAAAAAAAGATACTGGCACACAAATTGTCTTTATTTACTCATCCAATGTTTGTACGTTTACTCACAATACCAACACTTTTAAATGACTCTATTACTTCTCTAGTTTTAGGAGAGAGAGGAGTGGTATCAGTTAATTTCCTTCCTATTCTCTGACTATTTTACTCACTCCACCCTCCTCCAGGTGAAAACTATTTTAGATGAAGTTCTGGAAAAGCTGCCAGAGGAGTACAATATGTCCGACATCACCTCCAAGACAGCTGAACGCTCCCCGTACATCCTGGTCTGTTTCCAGGAATGTGAGCGCATGAACACACTCATTTCTGAGATACGCCGCTCGCTCAAGGAGCTTGACCTTGGACTCAAGGTAGACTTATACCTCTGTGTTTGTATGTTTGTTTACACCAGAGCCCACAGCTTCTCAGCTTTGTGAGATCAGTTCTACCTTTGTCTGACTAAACAGATAGATAGAAAGCTGTACCAGACAAGAATGTAAGTAAACAGTCAGTTGACTAGTAGTCGTTAATTTAAACCATTAGTTGACTAGTTGTTGCACGTTTATGATATTGTTTTAATTCTCTAAATATATATTTTGGGGGTGGGCATCAAAAAATGATTTGAGTTCCAGGGCTGAGAGAGAATGTTTTAAATAGGCTAACATTGTTAACACTGTGCTACATTACAAAGACATACAAAACCACAGCTAATAATGAGCATTAAAATATAAATTAAAATATAAGTATTCGAAGCACAAATACAGGAGAGCCGCAAAAGCTAAAGGTTAATGATTTTTGAATGTTTCTGAAAAAACAGCAAGGAGACTGAACATTTTGTTAATTCGCCTTATCATATAATGCACTTTAGGTTGACAAAGTACAGCCAGCAAACATCTCTGTGGTGTGCTATTACAGAAACTAAAGGCTCCTTCCCTAATGCTGCCATCAGTCTGTCACTGACTCATGCCAGCCCCGCTTCATAAAACACATTTGGCTGCTGCATCAGTGGACTTTCAAAAAATCCAATAAGCTTTTACCAGCCTTTTCTGTCTCTTTACCATTCATGGTGCACAGGAGAACATGAACCCTGAGTTTTCCTCTTGGGTTCATCCTTTAGTCTCTAACATGAGACTAAAGGATTTGGATGGAGGCATGTAAAGCACAGACTGTTTGCAGCAGAGCATGTGTCACATTTAATGAACAATAAGGACAAAATTAGTCTCCAATAACTTCCATTATCTTCTCAGTGATTACCAGAAAAATGTAATATACGAGTAAACTGATTTTCCTGTTTTGCCAGCAGCTGGTTGAAACATCATCACATTTCACTGATGTCAATTTGCTACATGTAGCACTTCTGATGTGTGGACTCAGAGTGATGTGACGGCTAAATCTCTCTGCCAAAGGGTGAACTGGCCATGTCCTCTGAGATGGAGAAGCTGCAGACGGCCTTGTTCTTTGACAATGTCCCTGATACCTGGACCAAGCTGGCCTACCCCTCCACCTACAGCCTCTCTATATGGTGGGTGCATCAGTTTGTTGGACTGTTGTAATTTTAAAAATGTGAGAAACAGAATATATAAATCAAGCTTGTGTCCAAAGAAAAATAAAAACAATAAGCTGTTTGAGATACCGTCCTGTTAGCCATTACAGATAGTAATTAATAAATCTACAGCTTCTAATAGGGTTGCTGTGTGCAGATGACTGACATTACCCAAACAGCTGTCTTTTTTTCTGTTCAGGTATAATGATGTGATGCAGCGTTGTAAAGAGCTGGACAGCTGGACTCAGGACTTGTCTCTCCCCAGTGTTGTCTGGATCTCTGGATTGTTTAACCCACAGTCCTTCCTCACTGGTAACGCATATTTGCACATGCAGATAAGAGTTCTACAGTTTCCCCTCTTGCTCCGTTGTTTGTCTACACATCATTAATCTTTTCATCTTTCCAGCTGTGATGCAGTCTCTGGCGCGTAAGAACGAGTGGCCTCTGGATAAAGTGAATCTGACAGTGGATGTGACCAAGAAGTTTAAGGAGGAGTTTAACCAACCTGCCAGGGAGGGTGCATACGTGTATGGACTTTACATGGAAGGTAGACAAATACTGTCTTTTATTTACTCTATATTGTGGTGCTGCTTGAAGTGGCCTAGGTCTGATCCTTGCCGCCAAACATTCCCTTTTTAAAATATTTAAATATCTTTCTTTTAAACATGGTCATTCTGTTCTTCTCTGTTCTTTATTTACGTGTCTTTCTGCAGGTGCCAGATGGGACACTCAGACTGGGGTGATCACCGAGGCCCGTCTGAAAGATTTAACGCCAGCCATGCCTGTCATCTCTGTAAGAGCTGTCCCCAATGACCGCCAGGAGACCAGGAATATCTATGAGTGTCCACTTTACAAGACCAAGATCAGAGGACCCACATATGTTTGGACATTCAGTCTCAAAACGAGGGAACGACCTGCCAAATGGGTGTTGGCTGGAGTGGCTCTGCTGCTCAGTGTGTGAAGGAGAGTTTGGAGGTCATGGGTGAAGAGGGATTTTATATTTGGCAAAGTAGGTGTGTACCAGGTGTTTAAAAAGAGGGCCCTCAGCTGTCTTGATGTCCTTTTTGTACTTGTCGTTCTTGTTCATTATATAATATTTTACATGCAGGTCAATATGTACAAAATACTGGAGGATGGAGGCTAATTCTAGCAGAGCAAAATCAATGATGGAATGAAATCGGATTTCTTTTTTATTGAAAAATGATAAAATATACAGAAAGAAATGCCAAAAATTCACACACTAGATCACAGTTAGAACTGATAAAGTCAAAGCATGTTTTCAACAAATCAAATCTACAAACTACAAGATGCTCTGTAAGCAGGGGGAAAACAATAGACAGTGCTGCCTCATTAGAGCGGCGTTCAAGTGTGTTATTTTGTAACACTTGTACCTCTTACAGTATGTTATGCAGCAGTTTTAATAGCACATTAAATTACACAGGTGAAGTCATTCTGACAACATGACAAGACAACTTCTAATCGTCTTTTTTTTTTTTTTGCTCCTTCCTGCTTCACAGTACACATGGGTGTAGTAATCATCCATTTAATAAAAAAAAAATAACAAAAGAAATGTGTGTATACCAGCTTTTTGGACTGGACCTTGTAATGCACATACTGGAGCTCAGATACTGTATGTGCTAACAAGTCAAAATCTTTCTAGTTTGGCCTCTGTGTGTCTTTCTATGTGTGTTTTCTGTGCGTGTGTCTGCTAATGTGTGTTTTCTAGTCGCTGTCAGACCAGTCGAGCTCCATCATGTCCATAGCCGCGGTCGCCATGTTGATCTTGGTTCCGTGTCGCACACTGCAGCTCTTCACAGAGTTCTGATTGGACGATGCCCGCATGCTCACCTGCACCCCAGAGTGACCGATGACGCCCACCTCGCCTCTAATCTTTTGGCTGATGGCTTCGCTGACGTCGCCTCTGACCCCCTGGACTACAACTCCAATGTCACTCCTGCGACCCCTGACCCCCAGCTCGCTCCTGACACCGTGACCCACCACCTTCATCATTCCTAGGTCGCCCATGTTCATGTTCATGTCCATGTCGCCTAGTCTCTCCATCTCCCCCATGTCATCCATGTCTAAAGACAACATGTCCCCCAAACCCCCCATACTGCCATGGAGACCCTTGAACATAGTAGGCATAGTGGCTCCCTCCATCCCTCTCTCCTCTACCCTGTCCCCGAGTTTTTCTATCTCCCACCCTCCCTCCTTCTCCCTCTCCCCTTCTGCCTCTCCAAACCCACCCGAGTACCCCCTGACTATGGTGGTCACCCTGCTCCTCTGCATCCCCCCTCTCTCCCTGTCCCCCTCCTCCCACGTCCTCTCCTCCCTCTCCACTACGCCTCCCGGGAAGCTCCTGAGCGTCACCTGCACCCGTCCTCCCTCCAGACTCCCGCTATTGTCTTTGCCCTGCTGCCCCCAACTTTTCTCCTCCACGGTTCCTTCCTCTTCCTCCTCCTCCTCCTCCTCTCCGAACCTCCCCTGCAACCCTCGGAGCATGGCGTGCAGCCTCCCGCCGTCGAGCGAACCCATCCCCCTCTCCAGCACCGTGCTGCTCCCCCTCTCGGTGTCGCCGTTGCTGAGTGTGCGGAGGAGGCAGCTGACACCGGCACTGCTGACCCCTGCACTGTTGGAGTCCTGAGAGTGTGAGCGGAAGAAAGAGCCGGAGGAGCCGATGGACATTGGTGTGAAGAACTGATGAAGACAGAAGAGAAGAAAAGAAGGAGGGAAATCATGAAAAGGTATCAGCTGTAACTTAAACTGTATAAACAGAGTTAGATTTACGTAGTCGTGCTTACTGGTGAGATGTTTGAGCGCTCCATGAGTAGGGAGGTGGGACTGGGAGTCATGTTGGACCTCTCCATCAGCCTCTCCTCCCACAGTCTGAGCCTCCTCTCCCTCTCCTCCAGCTCTTTCTCTTTGGAGTAAAGCTCCCTCTCTAGCTTCCGGAGGCGCTCCAGGGTCGACTCAATTTCACACCTGTGGTATTCACACAAACGACACAGACAAAATATCAGTGATCCGTTGCGACTAATGACATGCAGATTTGGCCCAAAAGATACTCAGAACAAGGAAAGTGAAATTAATAAATATTTCAGAGCCACATGCATGTTTTGTTTAAAAATATTCTGCCAAATTCAGATGAACTAACTATTTGTGAAGCACTCTTCCCCCAGCATCATTTTTTATTTCTTTTGTGCAACTTTTTTGAGTTTACTTGATTTTGTCATTTTTCTACATCAAAAAGAATTTCTATATGCAGTGGAATTGGGTCAAAGTTGCCAATTACGACTGGCCTAAAGCAAAGCTGCAGCTCTGACACATTGGAGCATCACAGGGCAACATATCTGACCCAGTTCAAAATAAGGATATTATCATTTCTTATAGATCACAATATTGCTTTTGCATTTTTTCCACACATCAGAGGAAACTATTTTTGCTGTAGTACTGTCTGCTTCCACAAGAGGTCACTGTGGGAGTTTTTGGTTGATTGTCCATGAGCCTGCATTCACAAACAATCAACACTCACAGCAACTAAATATAGACAGATCCGACGCACAGCCATACCTCCTCCTGTGTTCCTTCCATACTTCCCCTCTTCATTCATCCCGCCCCTTCACCTCCTTCACTCTGCCTCCTCCCTCCTTGTCCAACTTTTTCCACCCGTACCCAAAACTTCACTCAGAATTGATTGCCTCGCTGTACTCATGTTAAATATGCTCAGAATCTCGCACCTTCTCTCCTCTGGTTCATCGCCCACCTCTCTCTGTCCCTCCGTCTCCCCCCACACTGTCATCCGTCCACTCTTGTTTCCCCACTATCCTCACCGCTGCTTACTGTTTCACACTCACACAATACATTTTATGTTCCTCCCTCAACTTCTCCTCTTCTTCAGCTCATATTTGATTTCTCCTCTACTACCCCCACCACCCCAACAACACACACACACACACACACAATCACCCCTCCTCCAACCCCACCCCTCTGTCTTTCTCCCCCGCGGTGGAGCGAGGGCAGAGTGGAGGAGTGGAGGAATCTCTTCCATGGACACTTTCCAGAGAGCTTAATATAGACTGAAGTAGAGTACAGGGTCACACATTCAACTTCTGTCCTGAGTCCACAGAGTCCACAGAGCTGTGTATGTATGCATGTTTGTGTGTGTACATGCAGTAAACCACAGATTGCTTTTCTCGGTCTGACAAGAGAACAACACCTGACAGTAGACGCTTAAAAAATGACAGAAGACACCTTATGTGCAAACACAGTGCAGCTACACTATGGATGTCAACAAGAGTGTGTGTGTGTTTTTGTGTGTGTACCTCCACTGGTCCTTGTTATGTAGGAAGGAGTTACACTGGTCCGGTAGCCTGCTGTCATTAGCCATGGTCTCCAGGGTTACCAGCACCTGCTTAAAATGTGGACGCTCCTGTAGGCACATGCATGAACACAAGATATCTTTAGCATCTTTAGAAGTATTTAAGTGACCCATATAAACCATTTTCAGGACATTAACTGTAATATCCCCAGTCAGTTTAGATTACCTTTGGATCTGCTTGCCAACATTTCCTCATCAGTTCTGCAAAACTTGCTGGACAGCTGGTGGGGATGGTCAGTCTCTACATACCCAGACACACAAACACACGCCACACATACAGAAGTCTTTACTTTTTTACAGAAAAGTTAATTCAACCACCAGTTAAAGTCCCAGAAAACGTGTCTTAAGAATCTTAAGTATTTGTTCAAAACGTGAAATGGTTGCATAAGCAACAGTTCAAGTTAAAGCAACACTAAGAGCCTTGTTTTCATCTCTGTGGAGCTTTGAGGTAATAACTAATGTCAGCATGTTAACATGCCCGCAATGATAATACTGGCATGCTGATGTTTAGCAGGTATGTTTGCCAACATCACCATCTTAGTCTGGCATGTTAGCATGCTTTCATTTGCTTAGTAGCGCTAAACAACATTTAATTAAAAGCTAAGTGAATCTGCTCCATCAGGACTGTAAAGGTGTGATTTAATCAGATGTAATCGACAGTGGTCTCCACAGCTGTCATCATATTGGGAATCAAAACAAAAATGCCAGATTTTGGCACTTTCTTGATCTTAAATGCAAAAACTGTCATGTTCTGAGGGTGCTTTTTGTTTTGTTTCATTTTGTCATCTTCAACATCATCTCCTTTGTAGAAGCATCTTTAAAAATGTGAGGATTTCCTTAATTACAGAGAAAGTACTTAACATCAGCGTCAAGGACTTTGAATTTAGTGTACTTCCATCTGTAAATAGTCTATCGAGCTCCTCTGAAGACACAGCAGTTCTTAATTCTATTTACTCCACCACTCTGCCAGAATTTTATCACATTATTTCCTCTGAAGACTTCCACCATCTGTTCTCTTGACATGATTCCAACTAAGCTCTTCAAAGAAGTTGGGGGCACCATTTGCCCCCACATTCAGTAGCTCCCTGGTAACAAGCATTGTTTGCTCTTCCTTCAAACATGCAGTTGTTAAGCCTGAGAAAAACAAAACTGCATTTCTGAAGAATTCCAATCCAGCTTCAAAACTATTCACAGTACTGAGTAAATGAGCCAAACCTAACTGCTAACTCCGGTACAGTAACTCCTCCATCCTTTTCGTTTTAGACTTAGTTGCAGACTTTGAGATTGTAAACTACTGCACCCTGATTGGGAACTGGTTCACTTCATACTTATCCAACTCTTGTTCAGTCTCAGCCTCCATATCCTGTGTAGTCCTACAAGATTCTATACTTGAACCCATCAAGTTGTGTCTACATTACATTATTCAATAACCCATTTCTTTTCACTGTTATGTGACTGAGACACAGATTTACCTCTCCCTAGAACCTGATAACAGGCATCTTGCAAAGACGTTTTCACTAGCATCAAATTAACAAAAATGCATTTGTTTATTAGACATTTTTGTTCATCAAATGGTCTAAAATAACAGGGGAAAAATGCATAGATTTCTGTCATATAAGGTAACAGCCTGTAAACGAACTGATCATGGTCACTGTCCTGCCTTGTCCCCACTAAATACCCATTCTGAGCCAGGAAAAACCCTGAATGTCTATAACAAACTCACTGACCTCAATAACTGCCTTCAAGACACAAAATCCCGGATGGCTGCAAACTTTCTCCAGCTCAGTGAGAATTACCCTGATGTCATGTTACTTGGACCACAGCATTTACCCAACACAATCTCTTCTCACTGGACACATTTTCACTTTTGTGAAATCACGTGCAAAAATTCCTGTAGGCGTTAAATCGAGCTCTACACTGGTCTCCAAATTCAGATCAATTCTCTGAGAAAGCAGGAGTCTCAGTTAAAAAAAAGAGGGACCACATCATCCCTATTCTTGCCTTTCAGTGATGTCTGGTTACAAAGTGTTAAATGGTTTTTCCTCCTCCTTATATTACAGAACTCTTGTCCTCGATATCACACTATGACAGACTCAAGATGTTCGGAACAAGATCCAGGATTAAGCTGCACCAAAACTATGGAATTCTCTTCCTCCCTCAATAAGGTTCTCTCTCTTACTGAGATTTTAAATTGGGTCCAACTGAGTCCCACCCATGTGAAATCAGCTTTGGCAGAGATTTGTATATCTGTTATGTTGGACTCATAGTAAAATCTGATTGTGAAAGGCCTTTAAATTAGAACTATTCCAGGAAAAAAAACTAGAACATATGTGTGATTTATAGATTCAAAATTCTATTACCCATTATGGTCCTATAAATACGTAATCAGTTGATCATCTGATGAACCTAGAGTGGGTCTGTGTTTATCTTTTTATAATGTGTAAACAGCAACAACAATAACACACACCATGCCCCTGAGATAATGTCCCCGCATTACAGATCCCACTGGCGTCATCAAAGGTCTGAATGAGCCCAGACAGCTCCATAGTACAGTGCAGTAAATGGAAACAGTTTTCTCTGGGGATTAATCCTAAAATATCACCAACTCTGAGTGGAGAGAGGGCAAGTTGGAGGGTCAGGAGGAGAGGTGTAGCAATGGAGGGGGAAATCAGAGGGAGACTGGGAAAGAGGAAGAGAGAGAGAGAGAGAGAGAGAGAGAGTGAGTTATTTAGGGAGAGTATTTGGAGATTAGCCAGCAGCTACGCAGGAATCATGTTCTCCGAGTTGTTTGTTGGCCCCTAGTGTGTGTGTGTGTTTGTGTATTGAACGGGATTCAAGCATGTCAGTAACTGAAACACAGACCCAGTATAACCATCATCCCCTACCACCCATAAACCGCCAGAATCAACCCTCCTATCGCTGCAGTTTTCTCTCTTTTCCCTCCTCTCTCTCTCTCTCCCTCTGTGTCTCTCTCTCTCGCTCGTAAAGGCTTTAGCCAGGGGGAGTCTGGCCAAGCTCCACTGCTGTGTATCCAGGCCTTACAAGAGCAGAGAACTGACATCAGGCCTAAAAATACTCTGCCTCAGCCTCACCAGCTCACAGTGGAAACCATGAGAGCATCGCATTGTGCCTCCAGCCGTCTCCAGCTCTGGTGGGTCTAACATGCTTACAGTGTGTTCAGAAAGGCGTGTTTATGAGAGTATGTACGTGCAGGTTACCTCTTGTTTTTCCACCACCAGCCATGCAACCTGCAGCCCTTCGAAACCTTTGAAAGGAACCTCCCGAGTCAGCATCTCCCATAGCACCTGGCCACAGAACACAGTGTTGGTCCACTTAGATCAGAACCAAATGATGTCTTAACCCTCTGAACCCCAAGCAGTTTCTGGGCTTTTTTTCTCCTCCTGTCACATTTTTACTTTATTGGGCTCATTTTTCACTGCAATATAAATTCCTTCACCTCTATGGAAACAGCAAAAGCATGGCTAGAAGTAGAGAGAACTCAAAAATGTCCTCTTTGCACAGTTAAGATGCCATTAATTAAAAAAAAGAAAAGAAAAGTTGAATTTCTTTGATTATTTATTTTAAAACAAAAGTAAAGTTTGTCTGTTTGCACAGTTTCTGGCTCTGATGAAAAAGTTGAATTTTATTAATTTGTGGCCGGCGGGTTTGGGCATTCAGAGGGTTAATACAAATTAAAATCAGAACTGATAATAAAAATGCTATCAGTATATTTTACATTTATTACTTTTTTAATAATGCTTTTATATGAAACAATTACTTAATGTAATAAAAGAACCCAAACTTCCTAAATATTACACTACGTACATTTGTAATAAAAACTAAGGCTACAAATCAGAGCATTGTATTCCAACATTTAGCATAAAACAGTTCAATACTCGGTGCTTCTTCTCAGATTGCTACAAAAACGCACTGACGTTTAGTTCATGACCTTACAATACTAATATTTATACAGCAGAGCCAACTCACCACACCATAGGAGTAGGTGTCACAGGTCTCAGAGACAGGCAGACTCTGAATGACTTCAGGAGCCATCCAGGGGAAAGTGCCCACCACCGTCATATGGGTGGTGTGGGACAGAAACTTAGACGCTCCAAAGTCACAAATCTGAAATCCCAACAGAAAAAGGTTAAAAAATATATACAACATGCATGCTTGATTTTTTTTTTTCCATAAATCAAATCCTTGTTACAAACCTTTAGCACTTTATCTGCTGTCATTACCACTGTAAAACAGAGAATATAGAAACCAGTCAACACAACACAGTAGTACACAGTTCCCATGCTTAGATGTATATATGTACAGAAAGCCAAGTGAGAGGAACCAATCAGAATGAGGTTTAGATCATCTTTTACCATTTCGTGACTTGAGGTCTCTGTGAATCACTTTGACTGGAGCCTCTGCATGGAGGTAATGCATCCCTGTAGGGAAATCAAACATTAATAACAACCTTTTGATATTTATTCTTTGATTCAAGCTTTGGGTTAAATGTCAGTGTTTTACATTTTGACTTTGGGCTCAGCTTTGTGTTAATGCATAAATCCACTAAAAGAACTGGGGCTAAAAATGTAGGTTTTAACAACAAGTGACCTCAAAAAACTCGGGCAACAGCTTGAACTGGTATATACAATGTGACTGAGCCAAATCACTGAATATCATTAATAAAAACTAACACTTTCTGTCACATTATACTGTTTAATTACCTTAAAACTAAAATTAAAACTAAAAATGTAAACATATTTAAACCATAATTTGCTGCCACAGTAATCAGCTAGATGTTGAAACATCTTATTTCTAAACACGTGTAATACTGTATATATTAGGCCTGGAGGTCTGGAATTTATATTCATTCATTTATTCATACAGGTGCTGCTGACAAGACGTAGAATTTCATGTGATGTGGTGCATGTGTCTAGCATAAACCCATGTCTTAGTTATTGTGTATTCAAATATAACTTATTATAAACAGGGACAAAGAGCCATGTTTGAACTGATGTAGTTTAGGTTGTAATTCAGCTTCATGCTAAACAAGCAGAATCTGAGAAACTAGAGGATGTTTTCCCTTCAAATGAAGTCCCACACAGTTATTCTGTTATAAGCTTCTTCATTCCGGTATGGCCAATAGCTTTGTTTTGATTCATTTATTTATTATTGTGCTTGTTGGTGCTGATTATATGCCAATTAGAGACAGTGATTAAGAGCCCAAAAAACATTGCATTGCACATAATGACTCTAGATTATAACAGTCTACGGGACACTGTTGATCATATCAGTGCTGCTGCCTCTGAGATGCTTGATATCAGAATCTAAATATTATTCGCGTACCTTTAGCTATCTGTATGGCCCATGTCATGATCTGCTCCATGTCCATCTCCTCACTCTGCTCACTGGAAAGGTACTCATAAAGAGAACCTGCACTAGCATATTCTGTAAGGTTACACAGAAACACACACACAGAAGCAATAATCAATATTAGAGAACAATAAAAAAAAAGACATCACATGTACTCATGCACAGCGACACATCTTGTGCAGTGACTGCTGAGATAAAAAGCACTCATACTTATATGTCAGGAGGCAGCTTTAACCAATCACACAATCCATTCTGACCTTGATCTTTCAGAACTGGACATTCAAATAAGACATATCTAATTTCATAATGCAATTACAACCGATATTAAATTTTTTAATGTATGCTGTTCTAAACAGGTGAAGTAACCTGTTACAATGTGTGAGAAATATAACACCACACAGATCTACACACAGAGAACCCAGCTCAAATCAGTGGAAAAGCTCACAACCTTCACACTCTGACTGTCTAATCCAGATTATGTCACAACTTTTAACCTTTCCCATTTTCCTGTAAATGTCCGACAGATCAAAAGACACAAGGGGAAGTCAGATAATACTGTTCAATCAAAGGAAGCCTTTGTAGTCTATTATAAATTGAAGCAAACGCCTGAATGTGACCAAATTTGCGGATTTACTGAAACCAAAATCTGTCTCCTGATCGGATCTTATTAATCCCTACTGTACTTTTTTATTTTTAGTGAGTGTTGGACTTTGACTCAATGTCAGTGAGTCTGTAATGTCTTTATCTCAACCTTATAAACCCCATCCAGAATTACAACTACATTCAAACATGTCGGTCTCAGTTACAAATGTCCTGCCAGGAAACCCAGTAGAACCAGTGTTCAGAGTACACACTGATACTTCAAAACACACACATAAACACAGCGCGGCCATCAGAGCATGTGATAATGTGCCTGTAACTTTCTCCAACTAGGATCAAATACACACTAATAAGGCTAATACACGCACACACTTGTATAGTTTTATTTGGCAGAACAGTGTGCACCGGCTATAACCCCTGCATGCCTCACTTTAAACTCTGACCTCACCATAACCTGATGTTACTTATATCCCTTTGGCCTTAACCTCAAGTATAATAATACACATTTTTAATATGTGGAACACTTTTTTAAAGTTGGGATTGAAACAAAGGATGCATGAATGTCGCAAACACACACAAGCATTCGCACACATGTGGCATCTGACCTGTGACAATGCCATAGTTGGGAGATTCCAGCACGGCTCCATAAAACTGAATGATGTTCTTGTGACTCAGTACACTGAGAATCTCAGCCTGGTTAGGGCGACACGAAAAAGAGAAACAAAAGGATATGAACACCTTCATTAGCAGACGACTTCAGATTTACAATATCTGACACTGGCAAAAAAACACGATCTTTAAGAAGATAATAATTCCTGACAGAGTGTAAAGCTAAATGTTAAAACTCTGACTTGTTATTCAGCTTTAAAATGATTCCTGACAGTGTCCCCGGAGCGCCTGAGCCGAGGTCGGAACCTCTTTCATTCCTCAGGTTGAGTCTCCAAACAAAGACCTTCCACACTGCAGTGACAAACATGCCATTAATCTGAACTGACATATGGATCATAACCTTTGCATGTGCTGTATGCAGAATATGTAACTTTTGCCGAGCAACATAACCATCAGTAATATGAAATAACACAAAAACTGCAAATGAACACCAAAACATTTTCTCTAAAAACTAGTTTTCCTTCCAGAGAGCAAAGTATCTTCTGGGTTTTATTCTCATGCCTTCAGATTAAGATTTCAGTTTGTGTGCATGCATTTGCAAATGTGTGAATGTTGCGTTGAAGGATCCACTTAGCTGCAGTTCTCTCATGATCCATCAGCTTGTATTTACACATGAACTGTACACACACTTTATGCATGGCTGCTCACCCTCCATGTGTTTTTGTGCGGCTGTGAGAAAGTGAGTGTGAAAGAAGTCATGGAACAAACAAATCCAAACCTCTTCCCTGTGTAGTTTGTGTAGTTGTGTGTGTGTGACAGTACTTTTAGTCTTTGATGCATGTGCTTACTTACTTTGGATAAAATCTGCTGCAACAACAATAACTCCTCGCCTTATTCACCCACAGGTAGCCCTAACTCCTGACAGTTTCCTGACACCAACCTGTGACCTTCTACCTCCCCAGTTTTACTAGCATGGACGGAAATAATGTTTGGATCACCGTCTGGGTCACAGTCACGGAGACTCACTGCCCAGGCCATGTATTAAGCCTCAAGTGACCACACACCTCACCCTGACATACAATGGGAGGAACAGGGGAGTCCAGGCATAAATAAAACTGCTCCATCTACAAAGACTGGGAGGAGGAGGGGGGACGAGGAGAGGTATGTTTAAGATAAACACATGTTCAATGGCAGACAACAGTGGAGGAGGAGGAGGAGGGAGGAAAGAAGGGAGGGAGGGGGGTTTGATCCAAAGAGATTCTAGGAAATTGGTGGATTCTTGTTGAGTGGTAAATTGCCACAGAGGAGAGGCTGTTGGATCTTGAAATAATGTGTGTCTCTACTGCAAAAGTGAGTGTGTGTCTCCTTTACCTCTTTGTCGATCTTCAAGAGTTTCTTCACAGCCACTTCTTTGTCCTGGGATATCCAGAGGGCTCTGTAGACGCTCCCGAAGCTGCCCCCTCCGCAGTTCTCATAGAAGAGCAAGTCCTCATGCTTTATCTGCACAAACGACGAGCCGGGGGACGACATGGCATACTGACTCACTCAAACACACACATACACACACGCAGGCCAAAAAAAAAAACCTCAACAACCAACGACCACCTATCCCTAACATATACAAGATCAGAACAGAGCAAGTGTGGAGGATAAGAAGTGAAGAGAGGCAGAGAAGTTTCCTCCACGGGGTCCGAGTGGATGTTATCAGTCAGCAGAACGGATTGTCAGGGAGAAGAAACCAGAAAGTGCTGGAAAGAGAGAGAGAAGTTTGCTCCCTGTGAGTCAGGAAAAGTCGACTGTCACTACCAGACAAGGTGTTACATTGCCTGGTAGTGGTGGTCTGGTGTAACTGCAACACAGAGCACACACACACACACATACACACACAGAGCTTAAAGATGAAGGAGAGGTGAGTGTGTGTAAGTTACGGTTTACAGTCAGTGTGTGTAGTCTCCCTGTAGCAGACACACTGTTCAAATATGGTCACTGGCATCCAGGGCATTCCTTCTTCCTGGGGAACTGTGGCTATATAAAGCTCTCCATACACTACACACTCACACTCACACACACACACACACAATGACACTGACACACACAGATATACAACTCTGGCCTATGGCGTGTCTAACATAGTAAATCAGTTAGCAAGGAGGTCGAGCGCCACAGACACCTAAATCCATCTCTCACACACTCACCAGAGAAGCCAGGCAGGGACATAGTGTTACTCAACCCGACAGGAATGACCCACTGACATCATCAAGACAGGATAGCCGTGCTGACATCACTGCATAGGGACAGGTGAGATCAGCTACGGGAAGTTAGTTACACTTGTCAGTTGTTGACAGTAATCAAGTGCAAACTTCATAGTGATGCCCCGGATAAATAAAACATGACAACGTCTGCTCGCATCTCCCAGAAGCTGCAATGAATCATGACACCCATTGTGTGACATAGTACGAATGCGTTGGATAATGATATGAGATAAAGATTTACAGTGTGACTTGCAGCAACGCAGAACAGGTTGTGGAGTTATAGAATTCTGTTTTTTTCTCTGAGGAGCAGAAATGAGCTCAGTAATTGGCCTGTAGAATGTATAAAATAAAATCTGTGCATGGAAATTATGATGTAAGGATGATGGCGAGGAGGTTTATCACGCAATATATAAATTTAAGGGGCTCCTTCTCTTTGAACCATGAGTGTATGCGTCATATTTCATTGCATTTATTGTGTGCAGAGTTGGCCCACATGTGGCATCGGACAAAATGTACAGAGACTGAGAGTGCTGCAACAATGCTGGTACAAATGATTGCCTGTTCCTATTTCTGATACTGCAGAGTAAAGTTTTATCTTCCATTCACAGGAAAATGTTTTTTTGTTTTGTTTGTTTTTTGCATGATCTAGATCTTTTCCAAACTTGCCATTTTCAGTGTCTAGGTAGCTGCTTGAAAGTTATTTCTGTTTCCTATGGCAAAGAGGATTTTGAAAACAGTAACACATAAATGCATAGCACAAATGGCATGGTCCTTCCTGCCTGGTAAACCCCACAGCTCAGTTTGTACTGCAGGATTTCCATTTTAAATTTGTTACCTCAAAACCAAAGCAGAGACGCTAAGGTAATGTCCTTTTAGTAGTACCTCCAGAATTGACTCTTTCAGAATAAGAGAAGTCACTTTGCGACTGCAGTGTCTCCCTGTTCCTGGTATATTGTCTTTCACATGTAAAACAAAACAGCAGAGTGCACATTTAAGCAGAGGCAAGTCTTTACTATGGGTGTGTTTCAATACCCAGACTACCATACTTCATGTCCCAGTACATAGTTTTTCAAGTGCAGAAC
This sequence comes from Chromis chromis, assembly GCA_900302755.1. NCBI lineage: Eukaryota > Metazoa > Chordata > Actinopteri > Pomacentridae > Chromis > Chromis chromis. The sequence goes on along the minus strand of OMNN01100069.1, from coordinate 10,068 downwards.
GGCAAAAATACCAAGATGTCCCTCTACATCCGGTCGCATTTTGCAGTATGCAGGCCTGCGTGCTTATCTGGCCATCCTGACCCACAATCCTCTGCGCAGCAGAAGATACATCACATATGTCACAGTGTCTTGCACAAATATAAACAAGCTTGAGCTGCCGAGAGCAGGCAGACAGATGATGGCTCATTTTGCACAACAGACTGCAATGAATGTATCAGCAAGACAGTCAAAGCTTAAGGCGCAATATTATGATGAAGTAGTATGTCCCATTTGTATGCACACAGCATGCTACAGTACGTACTTTGTAAGGGCAGTTGCTGGATATACTGGAAGTAAAAAGAAAAAGTATGCATTTCGGAACGTCTGCCTTTTTTGGGTTTTACTGCTGGTGTGGAGATCATAAATATGTAACTGATGTCAAAAGTTTTATAGCACGGCTCTCCAGTCGCTGCTGAAATAGTTTGATCTGGATTTTGCGTGACACACGAACCAGCAACATCATCCACAGGCCCCACAACTTGCAGGGGAAAAAGTCACACTCTGAAGAACGTCATCAACGCATTAGCACTGTTAAATTAGCTATTTTTATTTACAAGGCAGACTACACATACAATACAGTTACAGGCTGCTCTGGGGAAAAGGCAGCCTCACGGCAGTTCTCAACACACACCATCACAGCAAAAGCTCCTGAGATCAAAGGAAAATTAATGACACTTGTCAAGAACACACTCAAAGTCTACACCCACATATACAAAAATAAAATTACACAGACTGAACACAACTGGTAGAGATGACAAGATTGCCCCTCAAAGTGGAAGCTACCTTTAGACTCCGTTATCTACAATCAGTCCAAATCAGAGAAGTGCAGTTTGGTTGTGCAGCTGACCTCAGAACAGATCCAACCAGGCAACTTCGTCATCGAGAATGATTTATGGTTAAAGATAATACTACAGTGATCAATTTGAACACTGTTCGTAACACCATTAGGGCTTCAGTCCAGCTAATACTGTGTTAAGTAGTTTTAAAGTGTCTGACTAGTTACGGGATATTCACCTAAAGGACATCACATCCTAAAGACTTTGATATACTCATTTAGATTATGAAGTAAATACATACTCTGAGATTTAATAATTATCTGGATATTCAACAGGGAAAATGAAGAGTCTAGATCACTACAGTTTATGGGGTTTCCTGTGTTTTCTGGCTATGAGTAGGACCATCAGGAGAAAAAGGTTTGCTCTACAAGCAGGTACAGTCATGTATTGTAAACTAGGGCTCATCTGGGGTAGCACGACATTACAGGACACTCTGATAGAAATCCACTGTATAGAACACAAAGCCTATGAAGTTCAGTCATGCAGGATATTGATTCAAGTTCTATACATTACAGTTCTATCTAACAGGTCCCAAACAGGAATAACTAGTACGATATAAACCCTCAGACACAGCGACGAGAGAGCAGCCGAACAGCTTCTGTCTGTCCAGGAAGAAGAGGCTTTTAATGGCACAGTATAAATCCTCGATCCATTATAGTCCATAATAGTACTAAAGTCACTGACAGTTGTGATTTGCTACTAAATGTCCAGTTGAGTTGGGTTATTTTATCCAGGTAATGTGTGTGTTTGTGTTATTTTTATGCTAACGTCACAGAGAAGGCGATGGTGGTGGAAGATCTGGAGCTCATGTCCGCCGAGGTTCCATCCTGTAGGAGAGCTGCGTCAGCGCCCTCTGGTTGTCAATCACACAGAGCTTCCTAACGTAACCCCGAACCTCCGCCTGGTTCTTGTTCGGCTGGCATATGTCGGGATCTAGCGTAAAAAGAGGGACGAAAGAGAATAGGAAAAATTAAAGTCAGTCTGCAAAGTTAGTAGATAAATATTCCACAAGTGTGGTCATAAATAATAAGCAGACTTACTGAATGCTTGGCTTCTACAGTGCCTCACTTGCCGAATTGTGTTAGCTATAATACGCTGATGGAACAAGGATGAAATTGTTTTAGGCACCAGCATCAAACATACTCCACAAATTAGTCATGTCTTCTTGCAATGTGCACAGAAACTTACCATTTTCTCAAAATTTACCATGTTGTCAATGAATGTCTTGTTGCCTTCATGTGTAAACGTCATATCTGTGAAGAAGTAACTCAGTTTAGTAGCAGCCAGGATCTTCTAATAATGACATCCTAAATGATAAATCAGCTGATATCGGCTCTACTGTTACCTTTGAGCAGGAGAGGCATGAATGGGATGATTGGCGGTTCCAGCTTGGTGACAGTAAGTCGGTAGGATCGGTGGTTTCTAGATGGGTCCTGTTGTAAAACAAGTCAGTCATATCAGTTTCAGGCCTAGTCCACAAGTGCACGGGGATTTTGTCTATGTGTTTTGGTCTTTTATTCACACTCAAATGCAGTTTTAGGTCAACAACAACAGACTTTTTGAAAACTCCTTCCAGGGTGATGATATTCAGAAATTGTCTTTGCAGTGTTGAAGTGGGAATAGAGAGTTTTCTCCTTGTGAAATTTGGAGTATGTACTGTTAGCCCCTTTGTTTACAGTAAGTTTTGCCCAAGTTACCAAGTAAATTAATAAGAACATCTCTTTCCAGAAACTTTCATTCTGAGATGTAAGCAAAACCTGCACAAATAAAATCAAGACTAGAGTATCAGCATTGCTAGAGAGAACTGGGTGGACTGACTGTTTAAAGCTAAAATAAAATGCCATATAAAATGTGTTTTGAAAATCAAACTCACCATCATGCTCTCAAACTCGGCGTAGAACTTCTTAAACTTGGTGGGGAGTTTCTGCCAGTGAAAACAGACAGGATCTCAGTGATGAGAGACATCAGTGTAGTATTTTAGAGACAGCAAGAGATTGTTAATGAGGTTTACCTCCCATGTCTGGCTCAGTCTGCTGACAGCAGGGTTGCTCATCCCCATGATGATGGCAAAGAATGAATTCAGGTTCTTAAATTCTCGACAACTACAGACAAACACACACAAGCAGGAACCAAAGTGAATACACATAACACCAATCTTATTTTTTACAAAAAGATCCAAAAATCTGTTGCTTGACTGGACGTCTCAGCTTCTAGGCTTTTAACCAGAACCAACAGACACCATCTCATTACTCCTGTTTTAGCCCCTTGACACTGGCTCCAGCATGTTTTAGGAAAGATTTTACTGATTACTTTTAAGGCCATTAATGGTCTCGCTCTCTCCCAACTTGGCTTGTCTCTGACCTCTCAGTACTGCACATGCGCACATGCCTGTAGGAACTTTGAGATCCTTTTGTCTCTTCCAGAGGCCCAGCTAAAAACTAGAGAGTACAGAGTGTTTGTATTCACAGTCCTGAGGCTTCAGAATGATCTGCCCGAGGAAATCAGGTCAGCTGATTCAGTGACCTCTTTATGAGTCTCTTCTTAAAACATAATTTTATTAAAGAGCTGATAATACATGAGGTTTAATTTCCCCTGAACTGTCCTGAACCTTCCTACCCTGTATTGGTGTTGTTTCTTTACACACTGATTGTGTTTTTATCTGCCTTCTTTTAAATTGTGATAAATGTATTAATTGTTTGTTTTATTTTGTGTCCTTTGTGAAGCACGCTGTAACTTACATTTTGAATAAATAAATAAAAGATTATTTTTCTACTGTCTCTGAGAAAAATCCTCATTTAGTCCAGTGTGTCACATTCACCAGCAGGTTCAACTCACTGTGCGGCTATCTTGATGAACTTCTTAAGGAGCTGCACTCTCTTGCTGAGCTGACTGCACAGGCAGACTTCAGTGACCACCCACAGCTGGACCTGGTTGAACCTCCTCAGAAACAAGTCCAGATTAGCTGTGGTTCGTCTGAAGCTCTGACGGCCAAACGTGTGGTAGAGCAGCTCGTGCTGTGGGAGCCGCCGGAGGAAAGAACGGGGAGAACAGGTTCAGAGTAAATCCAGTGGACACATCCTGCCACCCTGTATCTGTCAAGCATTACTGCTGCAGTTTTTTTTTGCTGGGCATAAATCTATTTACAGCAACTTTGCTTTGCATCTCTATACTCTAATTTTTTTTGTCATTTAAAAGTGTAAAACAAGACTCTGCAACACTGATTATGCACATTAATGAACACAGTACCTCATGTACACAGCTGAAGAGCTCCCAGTCAAACATTGTCATTTGATAAGCCAGGTCCTTGGAGCTCATCAGCTCAAAAGTTGACATGGAGCCTGCAGAGGGACCCTCTTGGTCTGCAAGAGGAGTCTGACACACACAGAAACAAACACACACATTTATATAAATTACCAGGCGCACACAAGGTCCAAAGACGTCAAATTAAGATGCATTTACAGAGCAAGTTTGCAGATTTTTCACTCTGCATATAAAGTAAATACATTCTCATTGCTGAAAAGCCACATTTAACTAAATAATAGGTACATTTCTTGGAAATATTTCATCATCATAAGACACACATTAATCACAATGAATATTTCATGTGAGGCATTAGTTTAACCCCACTTAATAACAGCATGATCCAAGTACACAGGGGAAACATTAGTCTCTTACCAGACTGTTGAGCTGTTCTCGAGGACAAGCAAATAATCTGCCGTTGATGCTCAAAGTAGAAAACACTGAGACGTCATTAGGCTTCAAGATTTGTTTTTCTGCAACATAAATGAGGATAGTTCAGCTTTTTCATCTATATATGTCCCAACATTAAAGCACAGGCCATATTGGACACCTTGCATTATCATCCTCATTATTTTGCAAACTTTAAACCCTGATTCTTATTTACACAGTATATAGGGTACACACAGGCATTACTGATATTCTGTATGTATTTAAAGCTGCTGAGAACTGCCATTTCACATTCACACTCTGTCTTCTTACCACCAGCGGAGCTGAAGTGGACCAACAGGAGCTCATCAGTGGTGCCAAGTTTGTCGGTCACAGCGCTGATCACTTCTCTTCCTGTCGCTGCCACAGCAACCCTGATTGTAGTGTAGGTGTGATCGCTGCAGTACACCTTTAAAAGGACTACACACACATGCAAAAATAACAGTAAATACATCGATATGGTATGTGACAGCTTCAGGGTTCTAATGTATAAAATGTCAGAGATGAAGATACAGTGTTTATAAAAGGCATTCACTCTCCTTGGAAGTTTTCCCCTTTTTATTGCTTTTTAACACTGAATCATGTTCAGTTTATTTAGGTTTTCTTGACAAGAATTTACAAAAAAGACTCTTTCATGTCAAAGTGAAAATAGGGTGAATGCTTTTTATTGGCCCAGTGCATACACCCCACATACAGAAGTACTTGATGCAAAAAAAGATTCATGATTCCAAAATTGGGAGTCTGTTCATTTCTAATCAGAGCTGCTCACCCAGTGTTTACACCAAAAAAGTTAGCTCTGCTGCTTCCTCTGTGTCCATTATGTATGAGACATAATTTGTGTCTTTCCCTGGTTGACTTTGGTCAGTTGCCACACACATAAATGGCAGAAAATAATCTAGTGTTGAAATTTCTGTTGATTTTTAACTCTTACATATCATTATTTTAATGCCAATACACCTAATTTCTATAGCAGTTTTCTTAACAAAGTTGAAAAGTGGTTGAAAGAAAGAAAAAATAATTAAAGAGACTAAAAATATCATGAAGATTGAAAGAAAAGCAAGCAAAGATTATAAAAGCTGGCCGAGAATTAAAAAAGGGGGGTCATGAAACACTTTTTCTCAATAAATGCAATGCCAGTCTGTCCACTAGATTTTGTTACATCTTGTGTACAAACAAAATGTTTTGCCGTATGATAGCATGACAGGATTAGGTCAGGATCACCAAAATATAAAATGTGTCTCCTCAGGACACAAATTAAATTGCATATTTAGCAGACAGCTGTAAAAATATCTTGCACCTCTGGGCCCGTCGCTAGCAGAGTAAAAGACAAAAATAATTTTCACAGAAGCACAGCTCAACTTACTGTCATCTTGATTCCTAATAGGCTGTTTCTTCTGCAGCCTTTCCTCTCCATTGCTGAACTGTCGTATTAGGGTCTTCTGTTGAATTTTATCACAGAATCCCCGTCACTCTGATGCCAACAGGCAAAATGAACTATAAAATCATATTAACAATAATAGTCTGGGCTTACCTTTTTTATTGACTTTGCCTCTTCTGAGCTACAAGATGTAAAAAGTCAGAACAAATGAGGCTGGTACATAAAACAATCACAGTGAAAGCTCAACCTGCAGAAAATGAGAAACATACTGTAATTTGACAACTTTCTCCAGGTCGGGTACCAGGTCTTTCAGAGCTCTCAGCATCCGCGAATCATTTGATAAACTTCCGTACAACTCCTACAGAGACAGACAAGAAAAAGCACTCAGACTATGCAGACAATCTGTGAAAGCTTTTCAATTTACTGCATTTGAAAGCTTGCTCATGTTCACCTCCAGGAAAGAGATTGCAGCAGGTTCCTCTTGTAGCAGGAATGTGTGTGTGTTTGCCCAGCGCAGGGCCAGAATGAGGGCCCTCCTCTTACTGTTGAGTGCGTACTCCAACCTCTCCTGCTCAGAGCCAGGCGGAGACGCCGCATGGTAGGTGCACACAAGGTTAAAGGTAAATACAGAGATTTTATGCAGCTGGTACATTAAGAACACAGACAGACGGTGATAGTCAACTGGTCAAGTGCTTAAAAAAATTGCACGACTGCAACCTGAATCTAAACAGTCAATAGTCACAGCAGCTAAATTCATACTTTCCCATACCCAGTTTCCTGGTCTATCAGGCTTTTGACCTGCTTAAAGTCCCTCTCTAGTTATTCATTATACATGACTGCGCATTTAGCTTTTTGCTTGATAATAATCCCTTCCTGTCTTAAAATGGCTTGGATTTAACTGTACACTGTTGCTTCCTCTAGAATGTGCAGATCAATGAAGTCCCTGCCGTTTGTTCCATCAGTCCCTCCGCTAATAGATGCCGCTCTCTTCTAGCTCACCTACAACTCTGCCAAAACTACTCTACACAATGAAAAGTTGCGATAAACCAATTCTGAAAAACAATAATGATACAGAAAACCCCAACCCACAAGTTGACAGGACTGATTCCTTTAAGTTTGTTACATATGAAACCTTGGAAGTCTGAATCTGTATTTTTAGGCTATCATCGGTACACTGCAGTTTTAAGGTGGAAATGCTCAGCCATGGGGTTGACTGCTTTTTATCACTCATGATATCTTCTAGCATATAAAAAAAACACAAAATAAACATAATAAGGTGAAAAACTAGGTTTCCACTGGAGGGTGTCTTTAAGTATAAATACTGTCAGTTTTCACACCATTTAGTAAAGATGTCAGCAAGTACACTGCAACTCACTCACTGCCACATTTGCACTACGATGTTTAAGACATCTGGGATTATAACTTGTTACTAAGGTGTGAAGGTGACATAAAGCAGCTCATCAGTGCTGGATGGTCACCTGCTGTTTCAGAAGTTCCATAAGCAGAACTGGGAAGCTTTACAATTTGTGATGCTGTCAGTAGTATAGTAAAATGTTGCAGAGTGTGGTTATAAATATCGAACAAAAAGACAGTTTTTTAAAATGTCTTACACAAGTGTGCGACTTTGAAAACATTAAGAGAGAAATACCGTACACCAGAGCATGGAAAGCAAGACAGAATAAAAGCAGAAAAGGATATTGTGCCATGAGTAGAGGGCACATCTGGCTGTTGGGCATGAAGACACAGTGCATGAGGACAAAATCATCCACTGCTGGGTCTAACAGGTGAGAAGAAAAACAGCAAGAGGAAGGAGAGTCAGGGGGAAACAGAAAATACTAGAAAGTAAAAGACAAATCAAGAGTTTCCAAAGTTACAGAAACTGCCATTCAACATGAAAACATTCATCCTTGTCGTACATCTGTTTAATAAAATGTCTGTACTATCTTTGGCATGCTGGGCTACATCAAGATTAAATTAAATGACTGAGTGGAGGGGAAAGCCATATAAACTCAATCTTAACACTTCTAAATTAAACCAATGGTACATAGCACAGAACATAATATCTCAGTGAAGAAATACTGAAGAAATACTTGTTTGCAGTTACAGTTTACAGAATGTACAAAAATACCATAGTATCACAGTTTGTGCTTTATTATATGCATAGCTTTCAAAATATATATATGACTAGCTATAGTTTTCTGTGAGGCTACCTGGTTCACTGTGATGTATGTCCATTCTCATTGTCTCCAGGAAGTGTTCAAGAATCTTCTCTGGTGTTCCTGATATCACAGTGTATCTGCAAAATGCACAAAGAGTTGCATCTTTAAAAAAAACAAAAACAATATGCAATACTTTATGTACACATTTTTACATACTTCCAGGTATGTCTGTAGGTACTATATTCAGATATATACACCCAAACACGCACACATACTTGATGCTTCCCAGCGTGGAGGCTCGAGGACTCTTTTCTAGCACCAGCACAACTTGTTCATGCTCTTTCAAACGCACTGTGTTGGCTTCCACATCCTAAATATACAAGAAGAACTAAATCAGCAGAAATAGGACATTTAAAGTGTAATACATCTCATATGTCAGAGGAGGGAGACAAACATCACAGTCTAGCAGCATCACACAGTGACATGATGTAATATAAGGCTTCAGACAGCCTGAGAGATGGATGTAAATGTTTTTCCCTTTTGCCTTGATTCATATGGTGTTGAATGGTTTGCCTTTAAATTCTGACTTGCATATTAAACACTGTGTTGTGACAACAGGAGTCTAAATTTCTAATAGCTTGGAACAAAAGGACTAAATGTGGAGCTGGTGTGTCTGCACTTGCATCACAATCAGGGATAAATGTCTGCCCACCCTGAGTATCCTGTTAAAGTCTTCCTTATCCACACGAAGGAAGTGGCAGTTGTCCTCTCTCAGGACGATGGAGGCAGCTCGAGGTGAATCAGTAACCAGGGCCAACTTTCCAAAGTCATCGCCCTCGTGAAGCGTACACACCACACCCTGAGATATACAGTACACACACACACACGCATGAATGCACACATAGACGAACACGCAGCAAGATACAAACAAGCTCAGACACAAACACAGTTCACAAGTCATCTTAAGCCCTGAAGAAAAATCCAAAAGGAACAAGAACACCCAGGACTGGGATGAATCATCTGTGCCTGCCTGTGTGCATGCATTTGTGTATGTACATGTGTGATCAATGTGTGTGCATTTTGCCTGTACTGTGGTAGTGAATTTGTGTATGCGTACAATCCCTTAAGCCACTTAATCACAGTGATGAGTCACGATGAGCTGTGCAGAGTTTTCCAGACTCCACTGCTGGTGTTTCCCAACCCCATGGGGCACAAACTGCTGGTCTGCTCCATACAGACATGATGAGCTACTCTTTTAATCCACTACATGCAAAGGAAATATCACCCAATGAAGCAGAAAACTACAACAATGCCCATGTGTCAAACAAATAAAGCACACCCACACACCTTGCCATAGATAACCACATTAACAGAGCCCTTCTGGATGATGTACCATGATGTGCCCTCCTCTCCTTGGTTGAACACTGGAAGACAAAGAAAACAAACACATATTACCTCCATAAACAAGATTAATACATGCCAGAGGCGTGTGCGAGGCGTGCCTCCCCAGAGGGACAGGAAACTAAGAGGGAGCAGCAGTAGTGTGAAAATGTGTGCTTTTAACTCAGTCAAATCTAAAATGATTCAGTATTTTTAGTTTACACATCCTGAGGATACAATTATCACCAGTGTCCATAACAAATAAACAACCACAAATATGCTAAATAGTAAATGGCAAAACAAAGATGCTGCTTCGGGCAACTAATTTGCCTTAATAGTGAGAATCTGTCAGATCTGTCAATTTGATATTAATTCAATTCAATTTTATTTATATAGCGCATATTTACAACACATCATCACAAAGCGCTTTACATAGCAGAAAGAACGGGAAACAGAAAACCCAACAATCCAAAATGCTTTTGGATTCCCTCTGAGCAAGCAGTCAGCTTGGAAGGAAGGGAAGGAACCAAAAAAAATCCTAGGATAGGGG
>OMNN01100068.1:2052-12568 GCA_900302755.1 Chromis chromis | reverse complement strand
CGACCGGCTCTGCGATCGCTACAATACACTTTACTTTTGCGAGGCAGTTCTTGCATATGGCATAGTCTTTGTCCAGCTTGCTTGTTCCCTCCATGTTGCCAAAGCCTTTGGACTTAAACGTGGATGGGGCGTCTCTTACGGTAGCGTTGCTGTCCTCCATTATACCTGTACAAACTCTTCTTGGGCCAATTCATTTCCGCTCAAGTCTCCCTCATTCATGTGATAAACGCCACCGTGTGGAGTCATTAAGTAGTGACGCTGGGGAAATGGCAGCTGGCAGGGGAATCTGGCAGGGTTTAGAGCGCCTTATTATATTAATTAGAGTATCAATATTTGGCGCCAGAGTATTGATACTCATATCACACGAGGAGGGACGACGATATATCAATGTATCGATATTTTGTCCCACCCCTAATCAAGTTCTGCGTATAATTTGCTTTTCTGATTTGAGTCTTCAAAGCTCTGCTGAAATTCCGCAGATGTACATATTGACACTAAAAGTTGAGGACCAGGCAACACGCTTCATCTTCATTTTGCTTCTATAATTTCACAGGTTTTAGATATTTTAGGTTCGGACCCAAAATATGTTTTTGTTGAAATGCCCATTTACGAAAAAGAACTGCACATCAAAAGGCCACGTCAATAAATCAAACAATGCCAAACAGGTTTGGAAACATGCAGCAACCCGTCCCTGTTGCTAGTCAATACAACATAACTCATCGTGCTTTCCCAGGGAGATGGGTTGCTAGAGCTTAGTGTTTTCCTGTCAGAGTCTTATAAACAGACGCTGACAGACATCCTCAGATTTTGCATTATATTTGTTTCAGTGAAGCCATTCCTACTAAGAAACCAACACTCCTGGCTCCACACACACATCCAGAAATAAGTAGCAGCCATTGTTCCTCAAAAAGTCACAATTAAAAATCTGGCTCTCTTTGTCCTCATTACCATCTGCTCATGAATTCGCTGGCTTCGACTGCACATCTAAATGAAACCATAAATACTGACTTCAGCGGTCTCCACGTTCACTTCCATACAACAGCGAGCTGCGTGCGACATCTTTGTTATGGTTCTTTAGTGCATGTGGGTCAGTTCTGGACTGTGATCAATAGTGGCCACATTTAAAAAAAATAATGTCAACAGCCAAACAGGATAATTGAATCTGCACCAGGGCTCTCTAAGCTCTTACTTTCACACAGTGCACGGCTCTACCATTAAACACTGGCACATTTTTCCCTGTTTACCCACAGCGAACGCACTTCCCCTGCCGATACAATAACATATTTATAGCTCTTTTTGTGTTCCACGAGTTAAGCCTCGCGTGCCACCGCTGCCAAAATACCAGCAGCTTATGGGTAAATCCAGTGAGTCAAAAAGGAAAAGGCAAATAAAAAAAAAAGGAAGTGAATGAAAGAACCTGAATGTAACATAAAAGAGGACGAGCTGAACATCTGCTCTGTCTGCTTTATTAGTCCTGACTGAGTTCACTTTAAAGAACCACAGAGGCTATTCTCAGGCTCTGGTGCATCCTGGTTGCTGGACGTGTCTCACTCAGGGATGCGATAAGCACTTAATGTAATTGTGACAGAAAGGAAATAAGACAGAAGAGCAGGAGAAGTATGGATTATGTGCTATCATATAGTGGAGGTGAGGTGCTGATAGAGCAGACCAGTGGTTCTCAACTGGTCCAGCCTCAGGACCCGCTATGTCTCTATTAATAACGGTCGCTAAAGTTCACTGTTCCTGTTAACAAACTAAGGTTTATTTGGGTGTAGTCTCGACGCATTTTGATACAGCTTGGGAAAATTTTGACTTATTTTTTCTATTCGAATAGTCGTCGTTTATTGGACCCAACTATTTGAATAGTGGTAATTACTATTCGGACCAGCCCTAATTTTGTCCCATTCTGACAGATTCTGAGCACATTTTGTTATATTTTTGGCACATTTTAGCATAAATGTCTCCAACAAACTGGCAGAGCCACATCTAGAGGTTAATAGTGGGCAACTACTACGACCCACTTTTGGTTCCCGACCCACCAGTTGAGAACCACTGGACACTGACAAGCGAATTATCAGATTTGGATGGTATGTATAGAGCAGTGGTTCTCAACTGGTGGGTCGGGACCCAAAAGTGGGTTGCGAAGCCATTTTTAGAGGGTCGAAGAAGCATGACCCCCCCAAAAAAGTATTGGTAAAGTCTTTTATTTTAAAGGACCTGTTTCTTATGACACAGTTTGCTTTCAATAGCAGGATATTTAGTGGTGGTGACCCCAGTAGTTTCCCACTATTAACCTCTAGATTTGGCTCTGCCAGTTTATTGGAGACATTTATGCTAAAACGTGCCAAAAATAAACCAAACTGTGCTCAGAATCTGTCAAAATGGGACAAAATATGCCCAAAACTTGGCAAAAGTGTCCAAATATACCAAAATGAGCAAAACAATAAACCATAATTTCCCCAAGCTGTGTCAAAATGCATTGAGACTACACCCAGATAAACCTTAATTTGTTAACAGGAACAGCAAACTTCAAAAATTTGGGTCGTGACCGTTATTAATAGAGACATAGTCCTGTTGAGATCCACTGAGTATAGAGGAACAGAACAACCAGGCAAAGAGCAAGGGACTACTAAACCCTCACGATGCAGGACTCCAGGCAGGAATGTACTATATCTCAACGGCACAGCTTCACATCCTGAGATATATCATTTCCAATTATAGCATAATTCATCACTGCAGTAGCTGATCTCTGCAGAAATCAGCCCCAAAGGGAAATCCTTGTCCCCCCCCAAAAAAAAAGTTAAACAAGGCTGCATTTATTACCCATAGTTGCGGTGCAATTTTAAGCTGCAATTCTTAAATGAAAATTAAATACTGTGGGGAAACTCGGTCGAGAAACGCAGCCAGAATCGTAACGGATTAAGGAAATCCCTCCAGACTAATACAAGCAGATGCATGTACCTCCCATACAAAAACACACACAAACCTGTTCGCCACAGACAATGCCAGCGTGTGTGTGCATTAACTTTTATAACCACATAATAGCCATGTGATGCTCAGACGGTAGACGGATGACATGCGAACTAGGTTTTGTTTACTTTCTGTCTGACCTAGTTGTCTGGACTGCCAACCCCGGGGCACAGAACAACCCAAATTTATTTCCCCAACGTCTCAGCGTCTTAGTGCCCCACCTCAAAACTGGGCAATCTGACAAGAGACAAACAGGAAAAAGACGCCGTGTGTGTGTGTGTGTGTGTGTGTGTAATATTTTCTGTGCGTGGTGGCAACTCCACGAAACTGTAAGTGACACGCTGGTGCTTACATGTTTCCCCGTGGCAAGCTGTTTCAAGTTTGCTATAATGAATTAAGATATCAAGAGAGTCATTTGGACTAGTTGTAGTTACACTGCGACCAGTCAGAATTGTATTTAAGATAAGAAAGACATCTATACTTCTGTTTTGACTCGTCGTAATAACAGTTGCAGATATCTAACGCGCTCATCGGCGAGGAGCTTGCTGAGAACGAGAGCTTTGTTCATTCAAGCGTTGCGGTTGAAATTTACTAGAATTCGACCTCAGGCTGCTCTCGCATGGCGGTAAAACGGCTTGTCATATGCAAATGCAGCTGAAGTGATAAAGCATTTTTTCAAAAGCAAGGCGCTCCCACCTCAGACTAGCTGCAGATTTATGCAACGTGACTTCGCCCAGTCAAAAGTCAGATTCAAGACGTCTGTAATTACATTTTTGACTGCTGAAAATTCCAATTAAAGATATCTATAATGTCATATAAAGTTCAAATTAAGACATCTACAAATGACAGTGAAGATGTCTTGAATTGAGGAGACTTAACTAGAATTAAGACTAGTCAGAATTAAACTGGAGATCTCTGAAATTGGAATTACAACTAGTTATAAAACAGCTGCAGGTGAATTATAGATACCTGTAATGAGAAACCCCATATATGGATGGTAATTCTGGATATTTTAAATGTTCTTTTTGACTTAGACAAATTGATTGTATACAATACTAATCCAGTCTAGCTGTTAAATGTTAAAATGGCCCGCCGTAGTTTCACAATCTGTGTGTCTGTGAAGGTTCTCAGTCATCCAGGTCACGGTTATCCTCGTGGTTTCAATCGTAGCATCAGGACTTGCCTCATTATGCGAGTCGTTAAGTCCTTTCCTCTCACAATGGGGTTCATTAGGACCCGTTGTGGCCGGGTGTGAACGGAGCCAATCTATGTTCAACTATATCATCCATCTTTAAACAGAGGGTGAGGCTTGCGACATCACCTCTCACCACTATACAACGCAGTTTTACATTCTCTACCCAGGAAGAACAGAACCCGTCCTCACCTGGCCACAAAGGGCCCTAACAAACCCCACTGTTAGAGGGAAGGACCTAACGAGTCACAATCTGTGCACACTGTGAAAGCTGGATCGCAAACTGAGCAATGTTGTGCTCCAAATGTGACACATTTTCTCTCTCAGCAACAAATAAAATGGTAGTTACCTATGTAATGAACCACGCATGTCTGGCCTTTCTTTGGAAATGTCCTTCCTGTTAAAAGAGAGGAGGGAAAACTGTGTTATTGTGTGACTGTACACCTCACAGACTGGCAGCTTAATCTTGTAATTAGCAATGACTAGTTAAATCTGTTGAGGTTCTCCTGGCAGGGATGCCATAAACTCCTTATGCCTGCAGACATACTAAAGTAAGACAGCATCTGTCACCTTCTTTCTCATATTAAAACTTTAGCCCGGAGGCTGTTTTCCCACAGTGCAGGGCTATCAGATGCATCTAATTGAGTTATTAGAGCCTCACCTACACCAAGCTAATGCCTCCACTGTGCGAGCCCAATGTACAGAAATACATGAAATGCTATACTTGTCTGCACATCTTCCCTCTCTGCCAAATGTAAATTACCTTGTAAGCAAATTCTTAATCTAAAGACATTTGCAGATGAAGTTTGGCACTCATGCAAGTGTGGAGAGTTCTAGAAAGGTGCAGTAGAGACGTCTGTTATGATGAATAACAGTGAAAAATGGATTTTACAACCCACAATTTACATCCTGAATACTAATATGAGTTGCCAACTATCTAATAAGCACATTTTCTTACCTGCTACACCCCTAAATATGACATTTAACGTACATTTAGTTGATATTTAGCAAGATTTGAACGACATTCTGGTGAACTATGGAGCCCCGACACCACCACCCCGCATCAAAGCACACACAAGCTAATAATTCAACTTACCATCACCGGGGGATATTGTCTCGACTTCCACGCCCATGGTTGTGCTACTTCAAGGATCAGCTATGGAACATACAGCACCCAAAAAAAACAGCCCCTTTCTCCAGCCAGAGTCACCCTTTCGCGGCTACGAGTCGGACTTTAACGATGGAAACCATGCAGACACGGAGCACTGCCAACCCCGGAGCTCCCAGCCAGCCGAGACACCAGCCAAGATATTTCCCGGTTGGCGGCGGGAGGCAGCGTCGAGAGCTTCAACTGCCGCACGTACGTCGTCTTCAGCCCCGTTAGACTCTTGCGCCACACGGTGGAAGTCCGGCATGTCGAGTAAATACAAATCGGTTTAAATATAATTTCTAATCATTATCGCCGTAAATATTTAGCTATTTTTCGCTAGTATTCACTTTAAATGTAAAAAAAAAAAAAAAAAAAAAAAAAAAACTGTTACAATTCAACTACATTTCCCATGATGCACCCAAACTGTCCCTTAGTTTAGCTTCCAGTTCAATTAAAAATGAACGCTGGAGCCACATTTTAACCATTTTTACCGGCTAAATGTGAATTACTACACAGGAAACTCGCTTTCGGTGCTTTACACGGATTCCGCAAGAGATGTCTGCTGATTTATAAGGTATGTGTGCGTTAAAATGGCATGTTTTGTCCATGTTTACGCTATTTAGTTGTTAGCTTAAACATGTAAGTTAACTTAGCTACTGAGTCACAGTTAGTATGAATTGGTAAACTTCTGCTTAATTTTAACCACATATTTAATAAAACTAATCCTCAGTAAGGTTGAATTTTGTTTTCAAATACTCCCCAAGCATTACTCATATTCACACTTGCATATTAATGTGATTTAGTAGATTGTATGTAGCTGCAACAATTAATAATCAATCGCCTACTGTTTTAATAACTAGTTAATCGATATTTTCTGGTCTCTTTGCTCTTCTATGACAATAAACTTAATATTTTTGGATTGTGGACATCATCTTGGGCTTTGGGAAGTAAGCAATTGACAGTTTTCACCACTTCTTTGTTGTTTATTGTCCAAATAACTCATTGATTAATCTGTAAAATAATCAACATATTAATTGACAATGTAAATAATTGTTGGTTGCAGCCCTATTTGTGTATGTTTCCTTTTCTGTTGGCATCTCAGCTTCTTAAATGGGAATATTTTCAGATTTATTTATTCCTCTATGATGATAAAGTGAATATCTTTGGGTTGAGGACAAAACAAGGCATTTGAGGACATATTATTGGGCTTTTGGACACTAAATTGACATTTATCAGCATTTTAAAATATTTTATTAAACAAGCAACTAATTGATTAATTGATAAAGTAATCTCTATGATAACTAGTCGATTAATCGATCAATTGTTGCAGCTCTAATACCCCGAGGTCCTAACAGAACCTGTGTCTTGCTAAGGTCATCACGCAGTAAGCAGCTATAGGTGTTCGTCACACTGCCTCAGCTCAGGCTGGGGGGGATTAAAGCATGTACTTGGAAGGAGACACGAGAGGCTTTTGCTATTCTTAATCTGCATAGGTAGCAATAGCTACTCTTGTTCCAGCCCCATTCAGATCACAGACAGGGCTCTGGCATCAATGTTAGCTTTTTGAGTGATACATTTTTCTCTTTTTCAAGCTTCTTTACACCTGCCGGGATGGATCTTGGTAAGGCTAAGCTGATCAGGACGGGTCTCAACACTCTACACCAAGCCATCCACCCTGTGCACGGGATTGCCTGGACGGACGGCAAGCAGGTCTGCCTGACGTCGCTCTACTTCATCAATGGGGAGGTTAAGTTTGGTGACACTAATGTTATCGGGCAGTTTGAGCATGTCTTCGGGCTGTTCTGGGGTCCGCTGTGCTGCTCAGACTCTCCTGCTTTGTTGGCTGTTCAGCACAAGAAGCATGTCACCGTGTGGCAACTGCAGCTCAGTGCTCTTGAGCAGAACAAGCTGCTGTGCACACAGACCTGTGAGATGAGCGAGCCTTTCCCTTTGCTCTCTCAAGGCTGCGTCTGGCATCCGAAACTGGACATTCTAGCTGTGCTGACAAAGAGGGACACGTCTGTGCTGTTTTCTGTCCGGGTGGACAACCGGAGAACCAAAGCAGACATCAAAGGAAGCGGACTCATCCATTGTGCTTGCTGGACTAAGGATGGTACTCGCCTGGTGGTGGCTATCGGCAGCGCTCTCCACTCCTACATCTGGAATGACATCCAGAAGAGCCTGGTGGCCTGCTCCTTCTGCCCCATCTTTGACGTGGGGGGGTACATCTGTGCCATCGAGGCGACGGGGGAGGCTCAGGTTGCCGTGGCTACAGAGCTCCCTCTTGATAAATTATGTGGGTTAAATGCGGGAATCGCCTTCGACATGCAAACAGAGCAAGGTCACGGCTCGCCTGTGCACATGTCCGATGACGACAGCCTTCTGGACTCGAGGAGGAGATCATTTGAATCAGACAGGTCTTACATCCCCAGTTCAGGTCCTCTGGATCTCACCCACCTCCTGGCGAGGCACCGTCGGTCCGACCCGAGCCCCCTCATCCACCTGCGTCGTCGAGACACCATGACAGGTTCTGGCCAGGACTCCTCGCACCTCATTCTGGTCACCTATGACCGAAAGGTCACCACCACCCGCAAAGTCAGCATCCCGGGGATTCTGGTCCCCGACATTGTTGCTTTTGATCCACGTGGCTCCACAGTGGCGGTGGCTTCCAACACCTGCAACATGGTTCTTGTGTACTGCATCACGGCATCTGCGATGCCGAACATCCAGCAGATCTCTCTGCAGGCGAATGAGAGGCCCAAAGGAGTTTGTTTCCTCAGTGACAAGATGCTTCTGCTGATGGTTGGGAGGCAGAAGTCCAACGACCCTGCCTTCCTCCCGTCTTCTAACACAGATAAATACATTCTTCGCCTCTTAGCCAAAGAGCTGATGTACGATGGAGAGACTTCTATCACACCATCCCCCTCTGCTCACCATGAGTCCACTTCTAATTTCTGCGCAGGGATTAGGAGACACTCAGAGCACCTGTCAAAGGATGACAGGGAACGCACAGGGATAAAGGACTTGGTGTTGCCTGGTAGGGGGGTAGTTTGCTCACCAGGGAACAGGCGCAGGCTGGTGGAGGAGGTGAGGAGCACCGAGCCCAGCCCCGTCACCAGCTCCGTGGACTTCTCTGACCGAGCATCAGACAGAGCCCCGTCCAGTGCATCGTCCATCACAGTGGAGAACTTCGACATGGACCACGTCAATCGTATGTCCAGTCTGGCGGTGGCCAGCCAGCCCAGCAGAGACTCCAGCCGGTGTAGCTCTCCTCGCTTCGAGCCGTCGGAGAAGCTTCACTCAGAGCCGACACTGCCGATGCCGGACAAGACGTCTAACGTGGCCAGAGAGCGAGCGCTGGAGCAGCTGGTTCATAACATGGAAAGACTTTTTACACGCTTTACAGAAGTACAGCAGTGCCTGACAGAAATCAGAGATTGTACCCAGAATGGCAAGAAGGCCCTGACTGTCTACCCCAATGCCTGTGAAGCCCCTTATGTCAATGTCACATACCAGGTACAGTTTTATATATCCTATACGTTTGTTAGGCTACTATAGATAAAGCAGGTACGTCAGTAAGCATAGGCAGTGATTCTGTGTTCCTTTATTTAACAGAAATCTTAGCATTTTTCTATTATTTTTGACCATTTTATGAACAAAAATGTTGATTGTGCTTGAGTAAATGAAACAAAAGTGTTTAGAACAATTGAATTGCTATTTTAATTCTCTATTATCATTTTGGCTCTGGTGATTTTCCCTTGGCACTGGCTAAAACTTCTTTGGGATGTGCCCAAAATCCCTCTATGCAGGAAAAACCCTAATATTTGTCCTGGAATTATAAACCTAGCAAGTGAGGAAGGGATTCTTTTCTCAGTATTTATACCTGCAATCATTGTCGTGAGTGGCTTTTGCAACTTAATCAGCTGGACAAGACAGCTTAAATGCATTTAAACTCTTTCTTTTTGCATCATTTATTTCTGTCCTTTGTGCGCACGCAGAAGCAGTTATCGGAAAACGTGTTCATTGACGAGCGGAGGCCGGTGCTGCTTTGTGACGGCAAGCTGTGTCTGCGCGCCCTGCAAGACCTCTTCAGCCTCACCATTGTGGAGATGATGTATGGTACGTGCAGGAAACTGTCAAAAGGTCAACAAATGCAATATACAGACAACTAGTAACCATTACAAACTCATCACTGCAGCACTTTCAACATTCCAGTCCCTTTAAACCCTGGAACGCCACACTGAAGCAGTATCTAAGCTGCCTTTGTGAGATTAGCTGTGTTGTGACAGCGCACACAGGGCCGGCTAATTAAAACCACCTCGAGGAAACTGCTCACAGTCCTCTTAGGAAGGTTTTCCCCTGTGTATATTTTCAGCTGGCTTGTGCGATGGGCTTCCCCACTGAGGTCAGCTGGAAGTCACCGAGTAAAACCTTCTGCTTTTAGCTTTTTTTTCTCATTTAAACCTTTAAGTTCTCCACTCAGCGTGCACCTTATTTGAAAAAGAACCTCATGCTTATTACAGCTTATTACAGCTTATTACAGCCATAGATGCGTGTTCTAGCATTGTTCCTCTATTAACGTGCCTAAGCTATAATTGGAAGTGATTAAGAGCCTAGGTCAGATTACAAGGTTTTAAACAGAAGCAGCTTAATGTGCGTAGTGTTTTGTTGCTGTCGCTGCTGCAAAGACAGGCAGTCCTGAACTGACATTGTTCAAAAGTTATAGATCTCACATATTGCAATTTGCAGCGTTTTGAAACTTCATTTTCTTGGTAATTAAACAGACCTCAAATGATAATAATGCATTGGTTTTATATTGCGCTTTTCTGTCTTTTGGACACTCAAAGACGCTTTACATTGCATTATTCATTCACTCCCATACTTGATGGTGGTAAGCTACGTATGTAGCCACAGCTGCCCTGGGGTAGACTAACAGAAGCCAGGCTGCCAATCTGCTCCATCGGCCCTTCCGACCACCACCATCCACTCACTCTCACACTGCATTCACCAGTAAAACGGCAGTAAATCGTAAATAACTGCCAGATATTGAACGTTTCTTCTGAAAAAATGGGCACCAGCACTCACAGGACATTTTCTTACCTTTTTGTAATCAAAATAAGAAGACCAGGCGGACATTTTGAGGCTCAGGTCTTAAAGGGTTAACAGCAAAAACTGCGACTAATAAAGCTTCTAATTGGGAGCAG
>OMNN01100051.1:1612-17842 GCA_900302755.1 Chromis chromis | reverse complement strand
TCGAATGCAAAAGCTGCCACGACGAGTCTGAATATATAGAGAGCTGGTAATTACATCAGCGTTAACTGTGGAGGCGTTTGAGCGTGTCAGCTTTGACCAACAGTGCTCAGGTGTGGAGCGCGACTTTGAAAAATCCTTCCGACGCCGACGGCAGCAGAGTTAGCTTTAGAAAACCTGTCCGAGGTTTGCAACTTCCAGAGTCTCCTCTAGTGGCTGTTGTTAACTACATTTATTTCAAACGTAGTCTGGATTTTACGAGTGCTATCCAACTACAACGTCTTTAACACTGCAGTCAGGACATTTTCTAACAAACTCGACTTTAACCCTTTAAGACATGAACCTCAAAATGTCCTCCTGGTCTTTTTTTCTTATTCTGATTACAAAAATTTCCTGTGAGTGCTGGAGCCCACTTTTTTACAGAAGAAACTTTCAATATCTGGCAGTTATTTACGATTTACTGCCTATTATAAGAGTTACGGTAATTTTACGGTAATTTCATCCAGCGGATTCCTGGCGGGGCACAGATGAAATTACTATAATGACCATAATGACAATTTTGTTGCGCTTTACAGCCAATATGGTGTCATTACCATGTTATGTGGTCTGACATGGTTCAGACCACATAAGGGGGACCAACACAGTATTAGGCAGGTGGTCATGATGTTATGCCTGATCGGTGTATGTATAGTCTCATATAGGATGGTCTCCTTATGTGGATTTTTTGTCTCTTTCAAACTGGAAGTCTTTTCTACATCATAGGTGAAGAAAATATGTTTGTTTTAAGGTAAAGTTGCATTTCTTCCCAATGAAAATGCAGTTTAGTTGCATGAAATCAGGATCAGACAGGATCACCATTCATACCGTCATGCTAACTTCCCATCCAGGTGTTTTGTGTGAACCCTGAAAACTTTGGCCCCTTTAGTTAAATACAGAAAAAGAACAATGTATCCCGTCGCAGGTGAACCAAACGGGCTGGAAATCCACCAAAGAGGGGGACCAACACAGTATTAGGCAGGTGGTCATGATGTTATGTCTGATTGGTGTAATGTAAATAGAGAAAGAAACATATCAACCATCTGTGCTGCACTTACATTTTGAAAATGCAGCAAAAAACTGCTGCTCTCTCTTATCTACATTAATGATAATGTTTCTAAAAAAAATGTCCACAATTATGTTTGCTGATGATACAACACTAATTGTGTCTAACATAGATTTTGCTACTCTGATAACAGACACCAATACTGGTTTAGCTGAGTATGCAACATGGTTTAAATTAAATAAATTGTCTCTGAATATTAAAAAATCAAATTATATGTTTTTCTGTGGCAAAAAACACCACCCAAAAGACGGGTTTAGAATTCAACTTGATTCAACTGAACTCCCCCAAGTGCCATCAAGTAGATTTTTGGGAGTCATTGTAGATGAGAACTTAAGCTGGAGAGAACATGTCGACTGGATTTGTTCTAAAGTCATTAAATCAATTGGAATAATAAAGAAGGTTAGCCATCTGATCACCATGAATTGTCTGCTCACTCTTTATTATAGTTTGGTTTATCCCTACCTCTCATACTGCAACATAGTTTGGGCTAATACTTTTCCAACTACTCTCCACAAAATCTTGGTCCTACAGAAGCGCAGAGTCACAAGCCGGTCCGACTCATGTGGCCCATCCATCCCTTTATTTAAGAAATTAAAAATCTTCACTATTTATAATATTAATACTTTTCAGATTTGTGTTATTTTTTTATGAAATGTACTCAAACAAAGGAAAGATTCTCGATCATTTTATGTCTTATTTCCAAATTAATTCAGAGATCCATACTCATGACACTCGTCAATCTGCTGATCTTCATCTTCCTCAGCTACGCACCAGGCGCTGTCAATTCACAATAAGATACAGAGGGGCTAAATTGTGGAATAGTATTACTTAATTAGCTAAAAAATGTCATAACATTGAAAGTTTTAAGATGTTTAAAAGGACATTTGATTGCTAATTCGTAATATTTTATACATGTATTCATATTATTTTGTTTTTTTTGTGAATTATAATTTGGAATGTCTAGTTTTATATTGTTAAGCATGTGACAAGCATGTGCATGTATATCTTTATATGTGTCTCTATGTGTATGTATGTTTAATTTTTTCTTATGTTTTCTTTTCAAAAATCTGATTTTCTTATAGTTACTTTGATATAGGTGGGGGCGTGCTATAAGCCTATTTGGACTTTTTTGCCTCTTCCTGCACTGTACCATTTGTATTTTTTTTCTTATTTCTATCTACTGGATATTTTAAATGTGCAAAATAAAAATGAAAATGAAAAAAAAAAGACTCTTCAAAACTTCACACATTCAGAGACTACACACTTGATGATCAAAAAAGACAGATCGCACAAGACTTCTCTCTTCTGATCTTATAGTGTGTGGTGTGTACTACGGAGCTCACCACACACTAACCGATTCTTCAGCAGAGTATCAGGTTCTTCACGGCATGAATGTGGGCTGTATGCATTACAGCGAGTTGGAGGTCAGTAAAAATTGTCCCAAGTATTACTGATAGCTTGGAGACCAGGGCTGAGTTAGCAAGTCAAAAATATTAGTAACGTTACCACAATCATTGCAAACTACCGGTGATGGGAATAACGACATTATAAATAATTGTTTTCCTTTTGTCAGTAAGTAATCTATCTGACTCTTCCCACCATTATAACACTGTTACTGCTGTGTTTTTTCATCAGACTATTTAGATCTCCGGGGAAGAGGTTTTTTAGGGCTGTCAAAATTGATGCACCCTTTAAGACCCAGACGTGTCGGCGTCG
The DNA here is from genome assembly GCA_900302755.1 of Chromis chromis. Classification (NCBI taxonomy): domain Eukaryota; kingdom Metazoa; phylum Chordata; class Actinopteri; family Pomacentridae; genus Chromis; species Chromis chromis. The sequence goes on along the minus strand of OMNN01100051.1, from coordinate 15,027 downwards.
ACACATTTGTGCAGCTGCACTTTGGAATACCGTATATATGTCACCGTTTGTGCTATCGGAAAAAATCCAACAGTTTCTGAAAGCTTAGTCAATGAGTTTTACAGCCAAACAGGTGTCATTACGGCGACACGTCCCGGTTAAAGGGTTAATGCGGGTTGTCTGAAGTTACGTGACAAGTTTTGTTTTTGTTTTTTAATTTGCACTACAAAGAGTGCATATATATGTAATTAAATTTTGCCCAGTTGTGGCCTGTTGAGGGGCAATAAATATCAATAAATACATAAAAATAAGTATTTACTATATATTTATTATAGTATTTACTTCCTCCTCCGTCAGTCAGCTGAGTCAGCTCGCGTCTTGATTGGCTATTGTTCCGGTACACGTGACGTCACACACTGTGCTGCTCGGCTCCTCTCGGAGAACCAGACACACCATAGGATTTCTAGTCTTAAATATTAAACATGTTTAACATTTACGATCTCTTGATCGGAGGTCTTCCGAGTAACACACCCCATACCACAGAAAAATCAGACACGATGTCATTTGCAAACATCCGACAATCAGGCCTTTGCCGGCTTTGATCATAAGGGGGAGATCGGGACAAAAATCGGCCCGATTATCCTGTAGTGTGTGCCAGGCATTAAGCGTTTCTTTTCTATGCACAGCATAAATGCAACTTTTTAATTGGAGCCAAGTAAAAAAATGCAATTTTTTACGGTGTAAAACATGTTTTTTCTGCATTTTTTGGCTTTTGATGATACAAAAAGCAATTTTTTAGCATATTTTTGGCATTTCACAGTGATGATTTAGAACAAAATATAGAAGGTATAGATATAGAAGTAAAAAGCTGAATTTTTTCTGTTTTGTTGTTACTTGTGTTAACTGCACTGTGCATTGTTTTTAACATCCTTTCTTCTTTGTCAGCTTAAATATTTTTTGTTTTGTTTTTGACGGTGTAAACAGCAGGGTTTTATCTGCATCTGCATTTTTTGCCTTATGATGGGGTACATAGCACATTTTTTTTAGCTTCTGACAACGTTAAAACCAGCGATAAGTAAAAGGATCATTTCAACTGAAGTATCATAAACAAACATTTTTTGGGCTTCTGACAGTAAAAGATAGCCTCTACATTTTGTCAGCTTTGGACAGAGTAAAAAGCACATTTCCTCTCTGACAGCATAATCAACAGTGTTTTGTTCAGTTTTTTTTTTTTTTTTTAGTTTGAAAGTCTTTGTGCCTTTTACTTTTAGCGGTTGTTAGATATCCATAAATAATTATAGATTATTAATTATAAACAAATACCGCCTTAACGCTTCTACAAACTCATTATCTGGTTAATCTGAAGGGCCTTTTCAGACTTGTCTCACCTCTCCGTGGATCACAGAACTTCAAGGCCAGCTGGCTCTCCAGTAACTTCAGAGCATCAAAGTTTCTCTCATTGAAGGTCCTGTCCTTTGCACCACTGATCTCCAGCAACTGGGCATAGTTGGCGTTCACCACTCCGATGGCATAGATCTCCACTCCTGTGTCCCTCAGGGCGTCGGCAGGGCCCGATACCTTGTCTTGAGACTTACCGTCTGTTATGACCACCAGCATCTGCTTCAGGTTAGGCACATCAGGACGCCCTCCTTCAGCTACATCAAAATACTTTGACACCTCTGTGATGGCCCGTCCCGTGAGCGTGCCTTCGTTCAACTGCACCATCTTATCGATGTTCTCCAGCATCTCGTTTTTGTTGTAGTAATCTGTGAGGGAGAACTCGAGATGAAAAGCAGTGCTGAACTGCATGACCCCAACGTGCACTTTATTCTGCCCGACGAGGGACTTGCTGATGACGGACTTGATGAAATTTTTCATTTTCTGGAAGTCCTCCTCAGAGATGCTCTCGGAGCTGTCAGTTAAGAAAATTATGTCGCTTGGTACGTCTTCACAAACTGTGGACACAGAACACAGAAGTGTTAGTATGGGCTTCTACATACAGGGAAGAGAGCCCCTTGCAGTATCATGTGTCAAGTGTCAAATGATTCAAAAGTGTCACCCCTCAGTATTCAGATTACTTCTTTTTTGTGATCAACTTTTTATTCATGTGTGATTACAGTCTAATTTGTAGTTTACAAACAGTTATATTGTGCAGCCTCTTCCCTCACCTTCAGGAGAACAAATGTCTGTGATGATGCCGTTGTTGATGGACTTCAGGGCATCAAAATTACTGACACGGAAAGTCCTCCTGCGATCGCCAGCAATCTCATCCAGCTGAGTTTGGTTTGAAACCTTCACCCCAATGGCGTAGATGGTGATGCCTAGTTCCCTTAGTTTTTCTGCAGGAGCTTTGACTATATCGGTAGATTCTCCATCGGTGATGACGATCAGGTACTGGGGGGCTTTGAAACCACGTGTTCCGACTGCTTTTTCAAAATAGTTGGCCATGAATGACAGCGCTCGTCCTGTGTACGTATCACCTCCTTTGTGGCTGATTGCCTCCACAGCTTTCTCCATCTTTTTAGCGTCCGAGTACTCCGTCAGGTCAAATTCTAGAGAAGGATAAGTGGAGTATTTCGCAATCCCCATGTGAACATGCTGTGGCCCAATATTAAAGACTTGAAGAAACTCAATGATGAACTTCTTCATGTCGTAGAAGTCTGGGAAACTAATGCTGGATGAGTCATCTATGAGGAAGAAGATGTCAGCTTCGTCCTTTTGTTCACAAGCTGAAAAGAAACACAAAGTTAGTTCTCTTTGCACAACCAATCAAAGGAAAGCTTAATATCTATAATATCAATATTCAGACACTGGAACATTTTTCAGTAAAGGTAACTACGGATGCAGTGAACCAAAGAAAGTGTTGGTGGACTGTCTGTTTTTGTTTCTCTTTCTGGTCTTTTTGTGTGCCTTTGTGGTCATTTTGCGAATAGTAGTCCTTTTGCGTGTCTAAGAGGTGATTATTTTCTGTTTGCATTGAATGTGCACCTGTTTATGTTCATTTTGTGTCTCTTTGTATTTAGCTCTGTCTCTCTCTCTCTGCTCGATTTTCGTATCTTTTTGGTCTTTTTGTAGTCTTTGTTGTCGTGTTGTGGCTCTTGATGTTTGTTTTGAGTAACCTTGTGTCTTTGCTCTTGTTTTGTCTCTGTATTGATTTTGCTTGCGTTTATGTGCATTTTGCATCTAGTTTACTTAGTTTTAATACCTTTCTGGTCATTAAGTGTGTCTTTGTGTTCATTTTGCATCTCTTTTTCTTCTTTTGCATTTCTATGTGGTTGTTTTGTGTCCATTTTGCAAATAGTAGAGATTTCTGGTGTTGAAAAGCAGATTTTTTTTTTTCCCTGTTTGCATTGAATTAGCTTCTGTTTGTGTTCATTTTTCATATCTTTGTATGTGATTCTGTCTCTCTGTGATCAAGGCTGCTTGTGATGAACTCGAACTTGGACATTTCTGGACTCTATGGCTTTTGTTGTTCTTTCTTGAGGACTTTTACATAATGTTACACAACATCACAAACACCAGTAATACTTTTCACTTTAAAACCAAAAACACTGTTCCAAACCTTCTTTGACGTCTGTTTTGCTGTCAGTGGACGTGAACGCTTCCTCAATTATGTTACTGCAGAGGCTCCTCTGCAGTGTCATCTGCAGCGGTTTCAGTTGGGTGAAGCTGTTCACGGTGAACATATGCCTGGAGGGGGGGAACGTTGCAATCTCCATCAGCTCTGTTTCATTGGCATCTTTGATTCCTATGGCAAAAACTGTGACCCCAGTCCGACGAAGACTGGCTGCCTGGTCGATCACGCTGTCCTGGGACTGACCATCTGTGATCACCACCGCCACCTTCTGGACGTCCCTCCTGCTGCCCCGTTTTTCAGTGAAGATCTCTTCCTGGGTAAACTTCAGGGCTGCTCCGGTTTTCGTTCCACCTCCACTGTAAGGCATGAAGTTGATGAACTGCAGCATTTCAGCCTTGGATGTGAATGTGTTGAGGTAGAAGTGTGCCGTCTGTGCTTCGTTGTACGTAACGATGCCCACTCGGACTCGAGCCAGACCGACCTCCAGGCCGCTGATGATTGAGCGCAGGAAAGTGCGCACCAGCTGGAAGTTGGTTTCTTCAATGCTTCCAGATTCATCAACAATGAACACGATGTCTGCCATGTTGGCTTTTTTGCACTCTGTGAAAGGAGTTTCATAATTTAGCCATCTGCTTCTTCACCTTTTAGACTCAACAGAAATACTCATTATTTATTGCAGAGTGAAGTTCTGGTTTGTGACACCAGACCAGCGTACCCGCTAATAGACTTGTGAGTCTAAAGGCAGCTTGTTTAACATGAAAACATGTTATTGACTTACAATTGTTAAGGTGTTTCTACATTCGTGTACGTTAACCCTCTGAACTCCAAAACCTGCTGGCCAGTTTGAAAGGCACGTTTTTGTTAAAAAATGGCACAAATGGGGATATTTATCAGCCAGAAACTGTAAGAACAAAAAGAATCGCCAGATTTGGAACTTTCCAACGGTTCCTGAACGTATCACGTGACGTGCAGTTCTGTTGAGAAAATTAACCAAAGACTAAGCTTAAAACTGTGATATGTCATGGGGTTTCTCTAGAACTACAAATAATGTATTTTGAATTAAACTGAACTTAAATATTCTGTACGTCAGTAGAAGAAAAAAAAAGTTTCTGAATAGTAACTGATTATGACACCACAAACCTTTTTCCAGTGTAATTTTTTTTTGTATTGGCAAAATGGCACCATTTATTAGCCAGAAACTGTAAAAACAGAATTTAGATTTATAACTTTCCATTGGTCCTAGAACATATCATGCCTGACATATGGTTCTATCGAGAAAATTGACCAGGTCTAAGCTTGAACTTGTGACATTTCACCAAAATCACTTTTTCCTACATGTTTAATTTAAAATGCTCAAAAAGATCCCGTATAAAATATAAACATCCACATAACTGGGAAGCTGTGACCAACAGCTGATTGTGATATTCACCATGTGCTGTTGTGTTACATTTACAAATGAACCCATTAAAGGCCAATTAGTATAAATATCTATAGTATGTATAGTCATCATGTTTTTCCAGTGTTTCTAACACCTGTGGAAAAACTTGGATATGTTGTTTTATTATTATTTATTATGATAATTTGTGGCAACAGAACAAAAACCGGAAGAATCACTGAATTTACAAGTTTCCAAATGTCCTTGAACTACTCATGTGTGATGTATTTCAAACTCGTTGACATTTCATCAAAATCATGTTATTCTACATGTCTGACTGAATCATGAGTCAGAAACTACCTGTGTGTTCAAACTAGAGTCTGTTAAAAACAAGAATTCTGAGCTCTTCAGCTCAACTGTAAAGCCATGACTGACTCCGCTGTGACCAGCAGCCCGGTGACAAATTTAGAGAGTTTTTAAGTGAACTGTAGGCTGTGTCTGGATAGATTAAAATAACTGCAGCATGGCTCAAAAACAGTATAGAGAGGAGCAAGTTGTTGGAAGATACATTCAGCATGGTGAAACATGTTTCTAGAGTTGATGTGCAGAATAGAGTGAAAAAGTTTGTAGAGTCACACCTGTGGAAAAATTATTTTAAGTTTTTTCCACTTTTGTAAAAATAAATATTCAAACAACTATTTTTTTCTGATTTCTATCATTCTGGCTGTGTCATACTGCATTTCTGAGTTCTCTCTCTTGGTTGTGTTGTTTCCATCGAGGTGCAGGACTTTATATTACCGTAAAAAATGAGCCCAATGAGACAGGAGGAAAACGCACCCAGAAACTGCTTGGAGTTCAGAGAGTTTTAAAAAAGTAAATGCAAACAGTTGATTATTATTGTAATGACTAATAGATATTTTATTATCTACAGTAACTGATGACAGTGATAGATGCTCTCACCTCTAGAAACTTGCTCCACTTGGGTTGGGACCCCCTCTGAAGACACTAAATCAAATGCAAACCCAGAGTTAGAGATGTATTTTTAGACTTTCTTGTGTATTCAACAGCTTCTAAATCTGTAGTTTTCAATAAAAAATAGTAGAAAACTGAACAGGGGTCTTTTTCATATGTAAACGTGACTCCCACTAAAGAGCTTGAAATGTTTTAACATGTCAGTGGATGACGAGAAAAAAAGCAAGTAATTTAAGCCTCTGAAGCCCAGGTTTGAAAGGCATGCTTTCTTAAAAAAGCAACAAAAAAAAAAAAAAAAAAAAGCAAAATTACATTTATCAGATACAAAAATTGTAATAACAGAACAAATCAGCAGGTTTTCGAGAGCCCATCAGTTATTGAAGTTGTCGTTTGTGATATTCCACGACATTCCATTGGAAAAATTAACCAAATTCTAAGCTTAAAATCTTGATATTTTAAAAAAAAGAAAAAGAAACTGGGAGGAATTTTTTTTTACGGTTTGTACTAAAAAACTAAAAATTCTGAGCTTGTCAGCACAACTGATTCTCCCTGACTGACTTGGCTGTGACCGACAGTGAAAAGTTTAGAGAGTTTTTAGGTGAACTGCAGACTGTGTTTCCACAGAGCAGAGAGAAGGAAAGTATGGACACCAATTAGAAATGTAAATAGTAACTATTTACATTTCTAATTTGTGTCCATACTTTACACTTACAGCATTTTTCCCAGTGTTGGTAACACTTGTGGACAATTGAAAAAATGTTGGACATGTTGATTTCATTTTGTTATTTACATTTTTCGAAAAATAATCAACGAAATTCACCTTTTGTGTTTATTTTGTATGGTTTCTATCATCTTAACTCTATCATACTGCACATGAGACATTTCTTAGTTTTCTCTCGTTTTAGCCATTGTTCTGCTGATTCCATAGAGGTGAATATTATTGCAGTAAAAAATGAGCTCACAGTGAGTAAAAATGAGGCCGAAGCTAAAAACACCCAGAAACTGCTTAGGGTTCAGAGGCTTAAAAAGAGAAACTTAAATAGTTCACTATATTAGTAATGCTGCTAATAGTCATTTTATTGACTCTAGAGTAATTGATGACAATAATAAACATTCTCACCTCCAAAATCACCTTCAATCACTATCTGGCTTTTGAAGAATCGGTACAGCAGAGACATATCCAAAGAAGGAAATCCAAGCTGGCCGGAGACAAAACGCTCCATTGACTCCAATGAGGCACCTGCACTCATCCCCACAATAATCACCCCGTCTTGTTTGAGTGTATCAGAAACATGATACACAGGATCACTTTTTGGAGGGTCATCTGCAAGCACAACAACCAAAACCTGCTGGGCGCCCAGCTCCGCCCGGCCGCCTGCCCCCTCCTTGAAGAAGTCCCTGGCTTGCTCCATGGCGGCGCTCACATTTACTGACTGGCCTGGTTGTGGGCGCAGTCGGAAACGTCGGGCAGCCTGCAGTGTCTCCTGTTTGGTTTGGTAAGCATTGAACTGAAATTCCATCCTGACGTCCCGAGTGAACTGGGCCAAACCCACACGATAGGCCGATGCTCCGATGTTAATGTCCCGCCGATTCAACATTCTGATGAATTCTGACCTGAACTGGGTGTATTTCCCTGAAGGCATGCTGCTGTCCACCAAGAAGAACACATCTGAAAACTTTTCGGCCAAAGCTGAAAGAAGACAGAAGCAAAAGTATTTCATTAAAGCGAGTCTCATCAGCCCAGCAGGGTCGGTACACTCTAACAAACAGCAGTGGAAAAGTTGATGAACCCACAGTTCTGGTTGAACTTCTACCACACAGTAAATAAAAATGTGCATTTTTTACAGTAATATAGTTTTAACTGTATTTTCTTTAACAGTTAGGTGTTAATTTACTGATTTTTTGAGTTTTGTCAATTTACAGACGATATCTACAAAAATCACAGAAAAAAGTATTAATTTACATGACATGACAAAAAAAAAACTAACAACCACAAAATGATCAGGATCGTTATCAGGCTTCTGCAGAGCTTGATGATGAGCTAATCACTTGAATCAGGTGTGTTGGAAGAGGGAAACACCTAAAACATGCAGGATAGTGGCCCTCGAAGACCAGGAGTGCCCACCCCTGCTGTAGAGGTTAAAGGCAGGTTGGGATGATCACAACCAAACTTCCACAGATGCTCTCGACTTTTCTGCAATTCAAAACTGATGCAAATGAAAATGAAAAAAATAACTCTCACCTCTCTGCTCTTTCTCCATGGAGTCGCACACAGTTTTCAGCAGAGTGTTGGTCAGCGTCTGCAGAGCGTCGAAGCTGTCGATGGTGAGGCGGAAACGCGGATGACTAGCAATTTCCCCAAGCTTTGCCTGGTTGATTTGACCCACCCCGATGGCGAACAACAGGACGCCTTGCTGCCTCAGCTGCATGGCGGGTCCTGACACTTCGTCCGCAGAGTCTCCATCTGTCATGACCACAAGAATCTGCGGCACCCGCTGTTTGGGTCGGCTCCCAGCCTCGTCGGTGAAGTACTGCATCGAGAAGTTCAGGGCTTGTCCCGTTAGTGTGCCGCCTTTCCGGTGGGGGACTTGCCTCACCGCATCCAGCAGGGACTGTTTATCCATGTGGTCCTTCAGCAGGAACTCCCGGTGAGTAACATCGCTGAACTGGGCCAAGCCGATCCGAACATTGTCGAGGCCGATGTCCAAACCTCTGATGACGTTGCTCAGAAATGTGCGAATCTCCTGAAAGTTTTGGTCTGTGATGCTCGAGGAGCCATCGACCAGGAAGACGATGTCGCCCACGGTGGCAGTTTCACACTCTGAAGAGGCAAGACAAATATCAGCATTGCATTTTCAACACAGACATTACAACATATGTATAGGGTTAAACAGTCACATTAAGGTCCACAATGTCCATTCACCCTCTGAACTCAAAAAATCTGTCAGCAGGTCTGAAAGGCATATTTTCTTAGAAAAAATCACCAAGATGACACTACTTATAAAAACAGAAAGAACTGTTGGATTTTCAACTTTCTGACAGTCCTGCAACTAATCATGTGTCACGTGTGGTTCTGTTGGGGGAAAAAACTAATTGTTTTCACATGCAGTGTTTCTACAGAGTAGAGAGGAGAAGACAAGAGAGACTAAGAGGAAAATAAAACATACTAGATTAATAGGAAAACTGTAGCATGGCTTAAAAATGGTACACAGAGGAGCAAGTTGTTGGAAGATACATTCAACATGGTGAAACATCTTTCTACTGTTGATATGCTGAGTAAAGTAAATAAGTTTGTAGAGGCTGTAAAAATGGGCTGCACGGTGGCTCGGTGGTTAGCACCGTCGCCTCACAGCTAGAAGATCCCCGATTAGGACGGCTGGGATCTTTCTGTTGCATGTTCTCCCTTTGCAGCGTGGGTTTTCACCGGGTACTCTGGCTTCCTCCCACAGTCCAAAAACATGCTGAGGTTAATTGATTATTCTAAATTGTCCGTAGGTGTGAATGAGAGTGTGTTTGGTTGTTTGTCTCGATGTGTGGCCCTGCGATGGACTGGCAACCTGTCGAGGGTGTCGCCCTAAGTCGGCTGGGATAGGCTCCAGCCCCCCCACGACCCTGCAGAGGATTAAGTGGTGTACAGATAATGGATGGAGGCTGTAAAAATTTAACTGTTTAAATATCTGTAGTATGAGGAGCCTCCATTTTTTTTCCAGTGATGGTAACACCTGTGGACATAAATTCACGTTTTTTACACCTTGTAAAATAAATAATAAATGTATTGTTCTTTGTGGGGGGGATTTGTGTCATTCTAACTGTCATACTACGCAGAAGACATTTCTGAGTTCTTTCTCCTTCTAGCCGTGGTTATGTTGTTTCCATAGAGGTGCAGGACTTTATATTGCAGTGACAAATGAGTCCACAGTGAGGAAAAATGAGACAGGAGCAAAAAAAAAAAAAAAAAAACACACCAAGAAACTGCTCAGAGTTCAGAAGGGGCAATTGTGATGAGCCAGTTAACACTTATGAACCAATTCATAACCACCCATTCTTGCTGCTAAACACGATATGTACAGGAAACAAAATCCCAAAGTCAAAAACACATGAATACATCGTACACACTGTACCTGACATCTCATTTCAAAAACACAACTCGACATGTTAAGCACTCACCTACTGTCTGAGCATCGACGCCAAAGAAATATGAAGCTGCGATGAGGCCGAGGAGAAGAAGACCCGTTCTTCCCTCCATGGTGAGACAGCTCATGGGTTTCTCCCCTCCTACATCAAAGACGGAACCGAGTAGTTTTTATTTATGAATTTTACACAAAGTGCAGTAAATTGGGAAGATGAATAAGAATCTAAACATCTAAAGAGCCTAAAACTTCTCCACTGAGTTCATTTGAATTTGAATAATAAGCTTTGGACAAAACCCAGAAAGGGTCACTCCATATAAAATCAACTAAATCGGTTGGCCCAAATTACATACTTTTTACATAATTTCTGAATCATTTTTACATCGACTCGAGGTGCCGCAATCTAAAGACTTAATCTGTTTTTTGTTAATTTTTTCTATAGAAAACTTTGTGCATCAGTATTATGGGACATATAATAGTTTCAAAAGCAAAACTGCAGCAGTTTAATATCTATAACATAGAGTCTAGAAACAGTGTTCTCTGACTTTCAAAAGTGCATTATGGGTCAAATTTCAAGGCTCATATCAGCATGTGTGATAGATGGTTGGTCAGAACATGTTAAGGAAATGAAAAGGTCAGATTTTTACTTACATTTGATACCAGGCTTATCTTCAAGACATGATTCCTTCTGTGTCTAACAAAATTCTATACAGTCATATTTTAGCACTCGCAAGATTCTGTTTACTAAAGGAATTTAGACTCTGATAATTCCTGCAGCATCATTTTCCTGGAAAAATTCATCACCAATGAGCCTTGAAAAACTTGTTTTTCTTTTGCTGCCAGGAAAAAGTTGGTTGCTGCCACCTTTTGCCTTGTGCTTGACTACAGCAACATTTGATACAGTCATGTGAAAAAATTAGGACACCCCATTAAATATTCAGTCCTTTATTAAGAAACATTCACTTTTCAATGTCTAATCTTGTTTTTATTTATCTCTGGAAAAGGAAGTGATTTAATTGCAGGTAAAAAAACAAAAGCCTTGTTTTACTCATTAAACAAAAGATATTAAAAAAAATGCATATTCTAACTGAGGAAAAAGTTAGGACACCCTACCCCCTAATAGCTAGTGTTACCCCCTTTGGCTGAAATAACTTCAGTGAGACGCTTCTTGTAGCCATCTACCAGTCTCTGACATCGGTCTGAGGAAAATTTGCCCCACTCCTCAACATAGAATTCTTTCAGCTGTGAGATGTTTGAGGGGTTTCTTGCATGTACAGCCTGTTTCAAGTTACCCACAGCATCTCAATGGGATTAAGATCTGGGCTTTGACTCTGCCATTCCAGGACTCTCCATATTTTTTTGTTTTTAAATGTGTATTTTTCCGTTTTAATTGTTACCTCCGCCAAGCAGATATTACGGTTTTGCTGATGTTTATCCGTTTGTTTGTTTTTTGTTAGGAAGATAACTTGAAAAGTTATGAACGGATTTTAATGACATTTTCAGAAAATGTTGATAATGGAACAAGGAACAGGTGATTACATTTTGGTGACATTCTAGATCACCATTTGGATCCAGGAATTGTTTTGTGGAAATTACAATATGGGTGGACATGAACTGCTTTGCGGAGGTCTGCACTCTCTGAGTGCTTTTCTAGTTTAGTTATATTACTTATATCCCTCAGTATTGTTAAAATTGATATTAAATGTCCATATGTCTAAATATGTTTTTTTTAAAAACGCACAGGCTTTCATAGGGTGTCCTAACATTTTCACATGACTGTATAAGTATAATGTATTATTATTGTTATTATAATGATTCATCACTCTCAGTGCTCTTCCACCTTGAACTAAAATGACATGCCTGTAGTTTAGTATTTAAATAAACAGCACTGCGGTTCATCTTGCACCGTGAACACGTGTGTTGCACATCAACACATGCTGCAGAGAAACCACACGGATGGCACGACCCACGGTGTTCAGGATCCCCTTTGTCAGACAGGATCTGACGCTTCACCTCCTGCTGCTGCAGACTTGCAGATCCGCCGTGGCGTCCCTGTGACACGTGAACCGACTCTGAGGGGTCAGGGCCGACTGCAGGGCTCGTTTTCCTCACGAGTCATCCTGAGTCACCGGCGGCTCGGCTCGGCTCGGCTCGGCCCTCCCTCCTTCTGCTGCCGCCTGATATCTGAGGTCTCCCCGAAAATATCACGGAACTACACTCATGTAGCTCATCCAAGGTCAAAACCTTCATCATGTCAGCTCATGATCTCTCAGTCGATTTAAACCCTCAACCAACACACCTCTGCCTGTTTTTGTGTCAGTGTTACGGAACAAATTTCCCTCCACTCATTCAGTCTTTGAGACGGAACCCGTTCTCCCAGATAATTACCATTTGCTCATTCCAGAAATAACTCCCACACATCATCCGAACCCAGAAATGACGTCCCCTCGTTGCATTTTCACTGAAGCTGGAAGTTCTTGCTTTAATGCAACACTGGCTACAAAAAAAAGGTGACAGAACACACACCTTTCACACCCGACGACCTCTAACCGTTCTGTAATTACACAGCGAGCAGAGGAAGGAACTGGCAACCAGAAAACGCAAAGGCAGAGCACACAGTGTCAAGCGGAGGGAATCCAGACTCCCTGGCAGGCATAAAGACACAGCTCTCCCTGGGCGTCGCTGCACTCCGAGGATTAAGCCTGGCAGCGAGCTCACGTCTGCTAAACCAGATACAGACATAATACCTTGATGCTCCACAATGAAGGATCTCCACGTGTTTCTCTGGGAGCATCACTACATGTTGATGCTGCAGAAGGAACACCTGCTCTGGAAATGCAAAGTGTTGGGTTTAAAGCTTTACCTTTTACTGTACTGGCTCCACATCACACACTCAGAAGAGAAACAGGAAGCGAGTTACTCCATTTATTCAGCCTGTAAAGCACGTAATTGACTTAAAACATCTCACTCCGCAGTCATCATGAGTGTAAATGGCTGATTTAATTGCGGGTGATTAACGTGAAAACATTCAAACACACAGATCGTTTGACTCGCATCGTGTTCCAGATTAAAGGCTGGTGAATTTACTGTTTTGTGTCTTTTCGTTGGGATAAATATTGCAGTTTATGATCATTAGTGCAGTTTTGTTCCAGTACATACACACACACACACACACATACTCGTCTCGATGTGAGATGGGAACCGATGTTTTGATCATCACCTGTGGGGACCACCCTTTCTAAAGGTCCTAGAAGTCAACACACACACACACACACACACACACACACACACACACACACACACACACACACTGTGATCTTCAGAAGTCTTTGGAAGGTTGCGAGGAAACTGTAATGCATCCTCTAATTTAATCCCCTACACC
>OMNN01100049.1:0-27243 GCA_900302755.1 Chromis chromis | reverse complement strand
AGTGGAGAGATATTAACAGCGGAGTCACGTGGGCTCTTTTGAGCTGGTTGAAGACCAACCGTGCTGCTGCATTCTGGATCATCTGCAAAGGTTTGAATGTGCATGCAGGGAGACCTGCCAGTAATGAGTTGCAGTAGTCAATGCGTGATATTACTAGTGCCTGTACCAGGAGTTGGGCTGCATGCTCGGACAGGTAGGGTCTGATCCTCCTGATGTTGTACAGGGCAAAGCGACATGACCGGGCCACTGATGCCACATGGTCCTTGAAGGTTAAATTACATCAGTGTTGCATGATGATGATGCGATCGGTTAAATCAAGTTAGATTACTTTATTTAAAATGAGATTTTACCATACACCATACAAAATAAAGCAAGTGAGGTTGACAGTTCTATTGATTTATCAGCAGTCTTGGAAAGCATGTCAATTGTAGTTGCAATTGCAATTTACAGTTAATAACAGTATCTTTCATACATGTCAGTATAAATATATTCCCCCAGTTAATTATTTTATCATTTAAAAACAGTAACATTTTGTCCTGACTCATTGTCATTTGCTACAAAAATCTCCACCTAATGTAACTCACCCAGCGCCTTTTGTCTCAGATATTTCTCCAAACAGTAGATAGCAATGGGATCTATGTCGATGTCAAACTTATTGGCAAAGAGGTGATGCTGAGCAATCATCCATTGCAGGTCTCCAGCACCATACACACATATTCCCCTCACATGGTCACCATGACATTGTGAATACACTGCATCCAGGGAATCCTGTGGACCCTCATGCCCCTGCCACTTCACCAGCCGAGCAACTGCATTGATATCTGTCATGTCGTATTTAGGATGGGGCCTTGTTGAGCCAGGAACACCAGGGATTCGTTGAATGGTTGCCCAGAGAAACTCATCAGGACTGTAGGTGTCTTTGCCCCACTCCATCAGTGTCTGTATTCGCTCGTCTTCCAACACACTGCGGATGTAACCTCGACTGACCACAATGTAGGCATTTCCTGACAGAATGGGCAGGTTGAAGGGAGGTGGCTCCTTTTGCTTTCCTGTCCCCTGAGACAGTTGACATAGTACATTATTATGATGGTGACAGTCAGTGAGGTCAGTCTGATCACAAATTGCAATAATAACAAAGTTACTTCATCTATCTAGGTACATAAAATGTCAAAATGAATTACCTGAATATTCCCATCAACTATTTTGAAAGCACTTGTCACCCTCCACTTCTTTCCAGCTGGCATTTGTTCAGACTCCATGCTGTTCTGGCCCTTCAGTGAACGCAACATCCTTACAATCTCCAAATTGGTTTTCAGAGGGAAATCCTGGCCACAAAGGTTGATGAAGTATTTCCATTCTGTACTGGCATTATAAAGATCTGCCATACAGTTAAGGTCAGCCTGGACACGTGGCCAGGCAGCATAGACCACACTCACAGGTCGGCTGACCAAGAAGACATTTGGAAAACAGGAAGTGATGGCTAGGATGGCAGCAAAGACTGAGGCCTCTGATTTTTTGTCCACATGGACACAATAGATATTTTGAGGTGCATAGATAGCTCGCAGTAGTCGCTCAAAATTCTGCACCTGAAGTAAATGAAGAGAGAAAAAAATCAATGACAGAATTTTTAATTTTTGCATCAGTTTAAAGGGGCGCTCCCTGAATGATGTGGTAGGTTCCACAAATGGTGGATTTCACATTTCCTATAATGCAACTCAACAGAGTCATTCATTAGATCACTGTACCACCAAATTTCACATTTGATTAAAAAATTCACAACCCAGTCATTACATGCCAATTACAACCTTCACCCTGAGGGATAGTTTTCCAGCCTTTGCAACACTTCCCTCAGAGTCAAAGAGGACGTTATACAGCTGTAGTCTTATGACAAGTAAACAGAAAATCATGCTTAAAATCTGTGGTGTGCCCTTTTTAAAATTGATGAAAGTAAAGTGTGTAGACCTACTTCACGGTCTTTCAAGTTTATATACATTTAAATTCAGGCTTTAGAGTTTGCATACCTTGTGGTGTACTACCATAGAGTAAGCCAGAGGAAACTCCTCTTCTTCTTTGCTTAACGGGAATGTGAAGTATTTTCTGCTTAACTTGAAGTTCCTGTAACAACACAGCTTTGAAGAATTTACTTCATCCAAAATATTTCAGTGATGACTCAGAGTTCAACAGTTACTGAAGCCTGTGACTTAAGGCAACACACCTGCAGTCTTTAGTTGCATTAATGTAGTACTCATCAGGGATCTGAACACTCTTGCGGAAGTCTTTAGTGATGGTCAGTAATTTGACCTTTTCCAGTGCTTCCGTCTCTCCCTTCAGGATTGCAGAACAGTTGTACTCTTTCTCTGAATAACCATCGACATCTGTATACTCCCACCAGCTGTAGGTAGGACTCCAGTCTGTTGTCAGTTCACTGAGTAGGGAAAGCATCCACACTGATCCCAGTACAACAGTGAGCTTCAATAACCGGAGCAGCTGACCCCGTCTCAGTAACTTCATTATTTTAGAGGAGAACTTCAGCCACAATGCTTTTACAGTGTGAATTCTGTATGTAGTTCAACTGCAGTTTATAGTAGTCTTAATATTTCTTTCACAGTCCTTATGTATTTTTTGACTGTCTATAAGACATTATGTGTCTAAGATTATAAAATAAATCCCTACAATATCATGGCATATGCACTATTGATCTGTTTGTGACTAACTCAAACTTCAATCAAAAATTTAAGCTGATATTGTGCAGCTCCAGTGTAGGCAATTTCCCACTGCTTGCTACATGCTGTAAAGCTTTAAAATATGTGTTTACACTAATGTTTAGCAATGTGTAGGCAAGTTCCTTTCATTATGAAGTCAGGCAGATAAGTCCATATATTATTGGCCCTGGAAAAAGAAGAAAGAAATTATATAAACACATCCATTCTTCTGTCAAACCTTTTCCACATATATGAAGGTAAAAAAGATATTCATAAAGCAAAGGTCATGTTTCCATGAGGATCCTTGGTGATGTTAATTGTGAATGTTAATGGCATGCAATCACAAATAATGTTATTAATCAAAGCACAAGTACAAAAACGAAAAGAAAAACCAGAGGCAAGCTATACCTTTCAGCCTTCTAAAGTTGAAATAATGTGTTGTTTCTTTGTATAACTGTATTTTTATGTTTAGTCAAGAAGTTTTCAAACAACAAGTTTACCTTTTACAAAGGTAAAATATCACTTAGGTTTCAGTATTGACTATAGCTGTATGTTTTTGTCTGTTGGTTGTGAACATTTGTTAAATTTACAATTCATTTTTATTTGATGTATTTGGGGTGTAAGGATGTGCTACCTTACCCCTGGAAATACTGATCAAAGATATGTCACAAGAAGGTTTTTTTTAGATACAGTACTGAAACATAAAGGTGAACGTAAGACTGAGTTCATGTTCTATAGGGGAAGAAGAATAACTTGTTTTGAATTGCTGAACAAAACTTAGAGGTCTAAAACCAGACTAACCTTTAAGAGTATTTTAAATCTGTTGTTGCAGTTGTGCAACTTAAATCCCATTCACTGCAGACTAAATGGTGATAAATGTCCACACAAATCAGAACTTGGTCAAAAGTCAGCAAAGAAAAGTAAAAGCTTTTCTTCCCTCCCCTCACAGGCATTCATGCTGGCCGACTCCTCAGAATAGCCAGTTGCATCATCAAGGACACCACACACCCTTTATATTACCTGTTCTACTCTCCTCTGGAAAGAGAACCCGGACAATAAAAACTCATACAAACAGACTGAAAAACAGCTTTTTCCCCCAGGCTGTCAAAGCAGGAGAGTTACACCTGCTACACCCGCTCTATAACTGTCATAACCATGTATATAACTGTTGATATCCCTAAATATCATCCATCCCAATACTATTTTTATTTTATTTTTATACTATTTCTATTCTATTTTGTTTTTACATGCCATATATTGTCTTGTTGTGTGTCTTATGTTGCTAATTTGAAAAGGAAGAGCTGCTAAACTGCCATCTATCTATCTATCTATCTATCTATCTATCTATCTATCTATCTATCTATCTATCTATCTATCTATCTATGTATCTATCTATCTATCTATCTATCTATCTATCTATCTATCTATCTAATATACAGTCAAATAGATTTTAAAACAATTTATGACTTACATTTACAATTTTTGCTTTCTTAAACAACATAATATGTAAATTCTTCCTACCGGAGATTTTTAAAGTGGTGGATCCGATCCCATGCTTCTGCCTTCTTCTCTATCTCTGTTCTGGCCTGTCTTGTCTGTTCTGTTTCAAATGAGATGCGCAGCTAGTTTTTCAGGTCAGACTACCAGACATTATTTATCAAAGTAAACACAATAATCATACATATTAGCCTGTTAAAACTAATGCTTGTCTCAAAGGTTAAGCCATGCAAGTCTAAGTACACACAGCCGGTAAAGTGAAACTGCGATTGGTTCATTAAATCAGTTCCAGCCATGATTTTCATTAAATCAGCGAATGGCTGAATAAAGAACAAAAGAATAAAAATGTTTTAATAAAATAATATAAACATATTTGACCATGATTTGCTCCTCCTCCAGTATGTTTACTGGTTCTGTGGAACTTCCATTTCCTCAAAGAAAGTCCAGTGTAGCAATAATAAACTACTGAATCTACTCATAAACAAAACAATTCAATGTCACATTACGGCCAGACATGCATATACAGTAGGCTGCACTGACAGTGAATGTTTTCTATCAGTTTTTCTTGTTCTTTCTTGTGTTTCCTTATTATCTATATACACTAATCAGCCACAACATTAAAAACACCTGCCCTAATATTGTTTCAAACCCCCTCATGACGCCAAACTACCTTTGAACTATAGAGGCATTGACTCAGTATTAATTGATCAATTGAGTTCCAAATAAATATGTATGAGGCTATTTCCGCTACATATTATACTACAGCAGTGACTCCACAGTATATCTGAAGGTGTCCTGTGCTATGAGACATCAAGACGTGAGCAGCAGACTTTTTGACTCTTGCAAATTGTGAAGTGGGCCCTTAATGGATCAGAATTGTTTGTACTACACATCCTATGAATGATCAGTTTAACTGAGATCTGTAGGATCTGGAGACCAAGTAAACACCTTGAACTCAACTCTATCTACAATTTATGACTTACATTTACAATTTTTGCTTTCTTAAACAACAGAATATGTGAATTCTTCCTACCTGAGATTTTTTAAGTGGTGGATCCGATCCCATGCTTCTGCCTTCTTCTCTTTCTCTGTTCTGGCCTTTCTTGTCTGTTCTGTTTCAAATGAGATGCACAGCTAGTTTTTCAGGTCAGACTACCAGACATCATTTTTCAAAGTAAAAACAATAGGCCTGTTAAAGCATGACAAATAGTTTGTTGAATAAAGAACAGAAGAATAAAAATGTTTTAATAAAATAATATAAACATATTTGACCATGATTTGCTCCTCCTCCAGTATGTTTACTGGTTCTGTGGAACTTCCATATCCTCAAAGAAAGTCCAGTGTAGCAATCATAAACTACTGAATCTACTCATAAACAAAACAATTTAATACCAATAGACCAGACTAGTGTTTTGTAGCCACCTTTTATGGGGGTGATTCGAGTCTTGTGTCTGTTAATGTACGTTCTGAGGCACCAGTTTAGTTTGATTTGTAACTTTGTGCACCTGGTACTTTTTGTTACTTCTGTGTGTGATGTTACTTTAGCCACTTTATCCTTTGTTTTGAGTTAACTCCACCACTGAGCAAATAAATCACTTTACCGTTACCAATTCCATCTGGTTTTTCATTGTTGCACCTGCCACCCCTAGAAGTGGGTCGTAACATCTATATACACTAATCGGCCACAACATTAAAAACACCTGCCCTAATACTGTTTCAAACCCCCTCATGACGCCAAACTACCTTTGAACTATTGAGGCATTGACTAATTATTAATTGATCAATTGAGTTCCAAATAAATATTTGGTGGTACCCCTGATAAATGAATGCAAATGTAATCACGAAGTGTAGTTTCTACATATTTTGGTTCCCATGTATGAGGCTATTTCCGCTACATATTATACTACAGCATTGACTCCACAATATATCTGAAGGTGTCCTGTGCTATCAGACATCAAGACATGAGCAGCAGACTTTTTGACTCTTGCAAATTGTGAAGTGGGCCCTCAATGGATCAGACTTGTTTGTACCACACATCTTATGAATGATCAGTTTAACTAAGGACTGCTTAATGTATACCTATTGTTGGCAGCAGCCTCAGGTCTATGACACAGCACACTGGTTTTTCCTGTGTCTCATGTCTGCATCTTGAATTCTCTGACTAGAGGTGACAACCTCTAAAAGATAAAACTGAGTTTGCTCAGCCCAGTAACCTTTCATGACGAGTCAATCAACGATCAATAAATTAATTAGTTTGCAGATTGCAGATAAAAGTAAGAGCCAGACCAAGGCTTTAAAAACAAGCATTAAATCTTAAAATCAATTCTAAAATTCACTGGTGGCTAGTGAAGAGCAGCATAGACTGGTGTAATGTGATAACTTCTCTTAGCACATGTTAAAAGCCTAACAGCAGCATTTTGTATCAGCTGCAGTCTTTGGAGGTTTTGCCTACTGTTAGCGGGGAAAAGTGTGTTGCAGATGTTGAATCTGGAAGAGATAAAAGCATAGATGACCCTTTCTAAACCTGCAGAAGAAGGGATTGACCCGATCTTGTTTAGCTGCATCACATGGGAGAAGCAGGACTGTGCTAATTTGGTCACCTGAGCTTTAAAGGACAGTCTAAAAGAATAACACCTATGTTACAGGCCTCTTTATGCACAATATTACTATTGCAATATATATACACTATTGCAGTTAGGGAGGACACTCAGATTGGAGGAGAGATTTCTTTTATGAAGCTACTTCCACAGCCGCAGAGGGAAGGTAAAATTACCTTGGTTTTGGAATCATTCAGTTGAAAGAAATATTTGGACAAGCAGTTTTTAATCTCAGATCCATTCGTAGTATCAGTTTTTATCAGGACATACAGGCCCAGAAATATTTGGACAGTGACACAATCTTCATGATTTGGGCTCTGCATGCCACCACATTGGATTTGAAATATAACAACTAAGATGCAATTGAAGTGCAGACTTTCAGGTTTAATTAAAGGGGGTGAATAAAAATATCCTATAAAACATTTAGGAATTCTCCTCATTTCAGGGGCTCAAAAGTAATTGGACAAATGAACATAACCATAAGTAAAATGTTCATTTTTAATATTTTGTTGAGAATCATTTGCAGGCAATGACTGCCTGAAGTCTGTCCATCATTCTGGTACACGTTGATCTTAGTCTCATCTGTCCAAAGAATGCTGTTCCAGAACTGGGCTGGCTTCTTCAGATGTTTTTTGGCCTAATCTGGCCTTTCTATTTTTGAGGCTGATTAATGGTTTGCACCTTGTAGTGAACCCTCTGTATTTATTCTCATTAAGTCTTCTCTTTATGGATACTGATACACCTACTTCCAATCATCCACCACTGTTGTCTTCCGTGGACGTCCAGGCCTTTTTGAGTTCCCAAGCTCACCAGTGCACCCCTTTTTTCTCAGAATGTACCAAACTGTTCATTTGGCCACTCCTAACATTTCTGCTATCTCTCTGATGGACTTCTTCTTTTTTTCAGCCTCAGGATGGTCCGTTTCACCTCCATTGAGAGCTCCTTTGACCGCATGTTGTAGGTTCAGAGCAACAACTTCCAAATGCAAAGACCACACCTGCAATCAACTCCAGACCTTTTAACTGCTTAATTGATGACAGGTTAACGAGGGAAGAGCCCATGCAGCCCTCTGAATCAATTGTCCAATTACTTTTGGTCCCTTGAAAAAGAGGTGGTTACATAGAGCTGTAATTCCTAAACCCTTCCTCCAGTTTGGATTTGAATACTCTCAAATTACAGCTGAGAGTCTGCACTTTAAGCCCACATTGATTATATAACTTTATACTGAATATGTTTTCGTAAACAGTTAAATAACCAAAGTTGTGTTACTGTCCAAATATTTTTGGGCCTAACTGTATAAGTGGGTGTTCTCAGCGTAGCAATGGAAATCAGTGTCATGACTACACATGATTTGTGCCATTGGGATACATGTATATGGTGAAGAGGAGGGGACCCAAAACAGAACCCAAACTATGGTAGGACACTCATAAAAGCCAGACTAAAGAGATGGGTTTTTTAGCCTACGTTCTCTTGAGTAGTAATAATAATAGTGTTAATAATGTATATTCATAAAGCTCTGGATTGGTGCCCAGGTATTCTCCTTGAGGTAAAAGGCAAGAACGTACATGTGAAGTGTACATTATGTCCCGGAGGGAAGTGTTTGTCCACGTCCGTTGTAAGCAACTCTAATCTAATGAAGCATCTGTCAACGGCACACGCTTCTACACAACTAGTGGGGCTTGTAGTAACTAGTGGCTTGTGAAACCTGCTTAGAAAAAAAAATCTAAATTCTTAGACATATTTAAACTTTAAAAAAGTAACGCAATAGTTACTTTCCCTGGTAACTAATTACTTTTATAGTGGAGTAATTCAGTTACTAACTGAGTTACTTTTTGGGAGAAGTAGCTAGTAACTATAACTAATTACTTTTTTAAAGTAACGTGCCCAACACTGCACATAACTGAGAAAATAAAACTCAGACATTTCTATAGAGAACGAGAGAATAAATGGTGGAAAAAATTGTTTTAAATCAACTAGATAATGAATGGATTTAAAGCTATTTGTTCTAAGTTCTGACACTGCAAGCACAGACTTAGAGCCAACAGGTACAGAATAAGTTAAAATAACTTTAAGGTCCCAAAGGTGAAGGGTTTGGGAAAGGAAAGGTCTTAAGTCGCCCCCTTGTGGTTTGTTTCATGCATTAAATAAACCAGACGTCTGAGGCAGTTTTACACTTACTGAATGTGGACTACTTGAGCAGTCAACAATAATTGACTGCTCCCCCGCACCCTCCCCCCGAAGTATATTCGTCTTAATTGGACCCCAACATCCATTGCAGCAGCTCAATTTGTACATTTTAGCGCCTCACACCCCACCCCCCCGCACAAGCTGAATATTGGGATATTCGTCATTCGGACCAACCCTAATGGGTGGAAATGAGCTGCTTGGCGGAGGTCTGCACTCTCCGAGTGCTTTTCTAGTTGTCATTGTTATTTAATATTTCCCTCGTTTTAATATGCTCCCATTTACATCAACCCAGACTTAATACTCAGTAAAAGGAAGCACTTCATTTGTCTAAACAAGACTTGTATTGTAACTATTTGCAGGAACATGTTGTTAAAAACTCATTGCAACTATGCCTGACACCTATTATTTATAGTTTATTAACCAGCAATACCCAAGAATAGTTAACAGTACCTTAACAGTAGGCTACTTAATTGTTGTTGATTTTTCAATATTATTTTTTTAACTTATGGACCAGCAATACCCTGGCAATAGTACAAATACATATAAACTGGTGTTTGTTTATTGAAATATTATTCTTTCATTTATAGACCACCAATTTGCAGGCCAGGAATAATGGTCTGCACCTTAGCAGCAGGCCAAAATTGTACTCTTTGGAATTGGTCTTATTTTTCCTGATTTACAGAGCTGTAATCACATATGAAAGTGTGAATTGAAAATACTTGTTCCCATAAGTTTTATTTGATAAATTGGGTGACAAACTCTTTAAATAGTCTAGAACAGGGGTGCCCAACCCTGGTCCTCGAGGGCCACTATCCTGCATGTTTTATGTTTGATGTTTCCCTCTTCCAACACACCTGATTCAAATGAGCAGCTCATCATCAAGCTCTGCAGAAGGTGTGTTGGAAGAGGGAAACATCTAAAACATGCAGGATAGTGGCCCTCGAGGACCAGGATTGGGCACCCCTGTACTATAGGAACTTTCGATAAAAGATTAAAATGTGTTTTCATTGCTACTCGGCCTTCTGTTGCCATATATTGTTAATTATGATGAGAGAGGCTGCATTCTTTATGTAGCTTTGGGCAAGCATCCATGCACACAATGTCACTGCTGCAAATATTCTTGTTAGGCTGTAAAACAGAAGATTGTCCAAAATAAAACACTCAGCATGACAGAAAAATATTTTGACTTGAGTAAACAGATTTGTTTGTAAATTTTACCGTTTACAAACGGTAAAATTATATCCCTACATTTTTGATCATCCCATCTCAGCATATCATTGCGTTCAATACTTTAAAAAAGTCGATTCTGAGTACATTTCCAAGGGTCATATCACTGTGTGGGATAGGTATTTGGTTGAAACAAACATTTGAAAGGTCACATTTTACCTACATTTTGATGCCAGGCTCATTTTCTTCTGTGCCAAAATACTTTTGTATAATAGTCATATTTCGACTCAAATGTGTTTTTCCATCCTTGAAATTTTCATGTGGTTGTCATGGTACTATAAAGTTGCGAGGACTCAATTAAGATAAATTAAGAAACAGGAATTTCCAATCACCCCTGTGTACTTTAAGGGACTGTAACTAAATATTCATAGTATGACGGTCAAATTTTGCATGGCCTCAATAAATAGACTAAACTTATTGTACAAAAAATAATCAGCTGATTCGAAGGGGGGTCGGGTGGGAGGCACTGTGGTTGTACTTCATCCGCTGGGTCGCTGAACGCCTTACTTGTAGTTGCAATATTTCCAACAACACGTGAAGGCAGCATGTGATTCCCGTCCAGCCCTGGTCACATGGTCAGTGACGTCAGACTCAGTGCTGTGGACGCAGATGTGTTCATGGTTCAACACATGTAACATCACCGGCTCTCTGTGCGCATCGGGATTCATTTTCATCATTTATACTGTACGCGGACCTGACCGAAACCTAGGCCGTCACTTTCCAAACAACTCCTCGGTTATAACCGTTTCGGGGAGTGCGTGCCTCTGACGAAGCTAACGGTTGTTAGCATAGCTAGCATAGCTGGTGAACTTTACCCATCGCTGCTCGAAGGTCCAACTTTATCCGGTTCTAGCAAGCTAACCAGGCGAGTGAAGCTAACGTCGTAGCTAAACACAGGGACGGACCTTGAACTCTACACGGGTAAGATTTCAGCCTCTGCTAGCTGTCAAAGCGGTGCGTTAGCCGGCGGAGTTGTCCTGGCTGGTTAGCCGGTCTGACTTCCTTGTGTCGTTCGAGGTCATTCTGTAGCGTAGATAGCCAGCTGTTATCGGGATACCAGTCATGAAGAGCCTCCCGTACTTCTGCCGGGGAGAGGTCATTCGAGGCTTTGGGAGAGGAAGCAAGGAACTCGGCATTCCCACAGGTGAGCTGATTATTCGTCTGTTTGGGCTTTTACAGTAAGCTAGCGTTTAATCTAGTCCACGTAGATACGTCGGTTTGAATAGAGGAGAGCCGGAGACCCGGAGTAACCTTACGTAATGAACTTAACATTGACGGTGTCTAAAATAATCTAAGATATCTATGATAATTCGGTAGATAGTTGATGATTAATGGATGATTGATTCTTACTGGCTACCTGCCCGTTCACTGACTTGAACTACACTGATGACGACAGCTTTTTTACGCAACCAGCTCTCCTTGTTTTACCTGCTGCTAAATGTGAGTTGAATAACTGAACTCGGCAGATAATAATTTTTTACCGAAGTAATGTCTATTAAGTCGTTAAGGCTGTTTCCAGAAATTTGTGGTAATATCGATCTAGGACTGATCCACAGAGCGGAAAAAAAAATGATCACAATAAAATGCTTTATTAACATTATTGATCATTTTTAAGGGCCTGGTTTAAAAACAAACAAAATGACTAATATATTTAATATCTATTATGAATTATTTATTGATATTATTTGTAATTTAATTAATTAACACAACAATGAGAAATACATACAAATAAATAAATAAATAAATGTAGTATGTAAGTTCTGATAAATAAGGGTAGAACAGGGGTGTCAAATCCTGGTCCTCGAGGGCCACTATCCTGCATGTTTTAGATGTGTCCCTCTTCCAACACACCTGATTCAAATAATCAGGATCGTTATCAGACTTCTGCAGCGCTTGATGATGAGCTGATAATTTAAATCAGGTGTGTTGGAAGAGGGAAACATCTAAAACATGCAGGATATTGGCCCACGAGGACCAGAGTTGGGCACCCCTGTTGGTCGTGCATTTTGAGCAACTTTCTGTACCTCTTCTGCTATCTACGTGTTACCATTTTCAAAATCCCCATCTCTACAGGAAACGACAACAACCTTAGGGCAGCAGCCCACATGCTGAATATTTCTAGTTTGGATGAGGATTTGGATTGTGCAATAGGGCAGCACCGCTAGTGCTTTGTGGTGAATTAGACATTTTAATGAAAAGCTGGCCTTCCTGTGTGCAAATGTCCTCTAAAGCAATCCCCCTGTCACTATTTTGCTTCATCGTTGTTGTTTCAGTTTAGAATAACACAAACTGAAACAACAAACTTTGTTGAAATGCCTTTGTTTGTTTATGTGTTGCATATGTTTAATTAAAAGAGAATTTTTCATAATTTGCCCTTGGATGTTAATAACTAATCGGATAAGGCTGTGGGCGGGACATCGCTCAAGGCCACAAAGTGATTACAGACATTAAAAGCAGTTGATAGGTTTCTCTCTATGTTCTCTTCTTTGGAGTGCTATTGATCAAGTGTCTTACTTATTTCATGGTAACCCTTTTCCTTCATTCTTCCTCTGGCTCTTTCCTCTGATCTTTAGCCAACTTCCCAGACTCAGTGGTGGACCATCTTCCAGCAGATATCAGCACAGGGATCTACTATGGCTGGGCCTGTGTCAGTAATGGCGATGTGTACAAAATGGTGATGAGCATTGGCTGGAACCCTTACTACAAAAATACCAAGAAATCCATGGTAAGTAACAAGATACGCCACATATTCACTGAAAATTGCTTGGTTTTCTACTCAGAAAGTAGAAGAATTGTGCACATTGTAAATGTCAAATAGATTTCAAGCCAATGATGGTCTGGTCACAAGTTAAATTCTTCCTCCACAGCTTTGGCTGGTAAATCCGATTTTCCACAGTGGGTCAACATTTAAATCAAAGACTAGAGTCTCATTAAAACTTTATGCACAACTGCACATTTGAACGTGTTGGTGTACTGACTTTAGCATTGGTCTGGATGTCACACTTAACTGAGCTCTTTTTGTGGTGATTTCTCTGGAGTCAAACAGGCAGAAAGATGCTGGAACTAATTCAATAGTTTTTATTTGCTGTGAGTCTTATGGAAAACTAAATTTTAAAACTGTTCATTTGAAGAAGGCTTTGTCAAAAATATTGGGAATGCCATTTTTTTTGCATCTGATGGAAACTTTTGAGCCATCAGAGGGTGTCATGAACTGGGTAATCCTTTCCACATCCTCACTGTTACATTTTAGTCATATGTTAAAATTATGTAAGTAGTATTGCAGCATTTACTCTCCATACGCTGATATGTTTTAGCATTTATTTAGCAACGTTTTAAATTCAGCTACAGAAGTAGGGCTGATTGCAAGGCATTCTAATATATTCTGGTCTGATACAAGTGCAAGGCATACAATTTGGGCATTTTCTGTTTTAATGTGAAAATAATTTGTAAATGGGTTTTTTGTTGTAGGAGACTCATGTGATTCACACATTCAAAGAGGACTTTTATGGAGAGATTCTCAGTGTTGTCATGGTGGGATACATCCGTCCAGAGAGAACCTACGACTCACTTGGTAAAGCTTTGTCTCACAGTCACATTTTAACACCTAATCTGCAATCTGTATACCCTGGGGTCAGAACTCAAGGCTCCATATTTTATTCAGTAGTATTTTTCCTTTTCCTACACACACATCCTTTTTTTCCCACCCGTCTCGCACATACTCTGACTTTACTCGCCTCTTTTATTCACATCTTTATCTCTGTCCTAACAGAAGCCCTCATTGCGGCAATCAACAGTGACATTGAGGAGGCCAAACTGAAGCTGGAGCTCCCAGAGCACCTCAAACTGAAAGACGACAACTTCTTCACCAGCACGACCAGCTCGTCTTCCGTCTTGCCCTCCACCACTGCATCCACGTCACAGACTATTATGAACGGTCACTGACAGCTGGCTGGGACAGCAGCACTTTGTGCATATGCTCACACAGACCAGAGCAACACAGAGGTTTCTATGTACATACAGCTTTGTGTAAATGCACAGCCTCATTCTGATATCTCTCAGCTCTGCTATAGCTGCACATGGACATAATCATAAACACGTTTGTTGCATTTTACTTTTACTTTGTCACTGTTTCTGTGTTAAAGAGCTCTTTAGCTTTCTGTATTGTTTTGTTGCAGCCAGTCACTGAATATGTTTATTTGTATATATTCACACCAGATTGCCTCTTTGGGTCACACTGGTCTTGCTGTATATTTGGATTCATTTATGAGAGAAGGCACTGAAGAAAATCTTTATCTTGAGACAAGGGTGACTACAAATACAGGCAGTTTTGTAATAAGCTGTATATAAAAAATCAACACAAAAAGACTGTAAACTCAAATCTGTTAACACCACCCAGCCAGAGTTAATAATATGTGACTTATCCAAGTTTTTTGTGTTGAGATTTGTTTCAGCCTCAGATGGTTAAGGAGGAGGTTTGGGCATTATTATCTGTAACAAAAACACAGCTCACACAGTTAGACAATATTATGCAACAGTGTGGTTAAATGCAAGGCATCTGTGAAAACGGTGGTTAAATTATGAAATTAGGTTCATTTAATGGTATTCAGGTTCCTCCTGGTTTTCTCCCTTCACTTCCCTCTTTAGAAAATCTTTCCCTTTCATTTTCACTGCCCTGAAGTGTATGAAACTTATACAGTGGACCAGAGATTGGATTTGGATTTGATGCATTTGCATTTCTTTAAAAACAGTTAGTTTGTACACAGAAATTATTCAGTAACCTCCAGCATGGTTATGGATTGATTTAAATCTGTACCAAAAACCTATTTTAAGCAAAAGGCCTTTTAAATAATTTAAGCGTATTCATCCTGTGGACTTGACTGTCTTGAAACGCGACTGTCTTCCTATTATCAACTTAGTGAATCGATAAGAGAATTGTAGATGATCTCAAGGATAGTAATGCTGAATTGGAAACTAAGTTCTTATGCACAAGTTTTTGTTTTTTCTCTGCACCTCGCCAGTCTCTATGGGTTTGTTACAGATAGTATAGCATTGATAGGTAAATTGAAGATAAACAAAAGCTCACAGCTCTTGTTCTGTTCCCCTGTATTTGCAGACGGCAGCAGTCTTTGAAGTCTATGAACACTAATTTATACCATTCAGATGTGAAAGAAGTCTGAGCAGGAAAAATCTACAATACACCTAATTTTTCTTAATATCTATATTTATGTAGAATTATTTTAACAAATATATTCCAAAACTGTTGACAAATCCCTGAAAGAGGAGTATCTCCATAGTGTGTGTGTGGCTGTTACGCTTTTACAAGAAAAAGGACATGACACAGTCTAACATGAACCTACAAGTGTCTGCAACTATTTGAACCGCTGTAAAAAGGAAGAAAATGTAATTATAGCTATGTGATTTTGCATTTTAAATCTGTATTGTATTGCATCATTTTAGTTTATTAAAGTGCTATTTAGGGAGTAAAATATATGACTGCATTTTATGAATGCTAGCAGTTATCCTGCAGCAGTAGCTATGAGCTATTCACGAGAAGCACTTACCTGTTTTTGCCTGTACCTTTGTATTCTCAGTCTGGTAGTTTAACATATTTCATTTTAATCGGTTTCATTACTTAAAGGGACTGAGGTAATTTAAAGTGTCATTACACTTTTAAACACACTGTTGTAGGGTTAAATGTATTCCAGTCTCATTTGTTGTAGTTATTTATTTCAGTTTACAGAGGGACCAGGGTTTGAGCATGTAGAGGTAAAAGGTTCAGCACTTCTTTTGTGTTTCCATTTATGTGTTTTATATAATTTAAATCAAATAAATAGTTTGATCAAAAAACACTTGGGTTTATTTTCTTTTCAAGACTTTGACATATAAAGGTAATGTGTCAAACACCATAAAAATCTGGACACCTTGTGAAAAGATATTAACATGGCTATGCTTGTTGACTGACACTTGACATCATCAGCTTATACTGCCTGGATGTTGCTACTGTCCTAGTATTAGCTTCTGCAAATAGGCACAGATGTTAATTATGATTAAATATTTCTTGAAAATTATTTTTGAACAAAATATTTTTAAAGAAAGTAGTTTTAAGAAATTAAAAAAACAACATTTAATCAAGACAGAAATGTCCTCACAGAATTGACATCCCCTGTGGTGCCCACTTTGAACTATTGTGTCGTCAAAAGTAGATCCCATTCAGATTGAAGATCCAGAAACAGTTAAGAT
The DNA here is from genome assembly GCA_900302755.1 of Chromis chromis. Lineage (NCBI taxonomy): Eukaryota > Metazoa > Chordata > Actinopteri > Pomacentridae > Chromis > Chromis chromis. Next base: position 10,793 of record OMNN01100049.1, on the reverse strand, counting down.
AAGAGCAAATGTGTGTCCATCAGCACATACTCAAAAATGAACTACTTTTTTTTAACAGTATGCACTCCAGTGTTGTCTTTTAGCCATTTATGTGTGCTTTTGGCTGCATGCTTTGTGTCTTATTGTAAAACAAATGTCCCTAGTTGCAGTACTCTTCCAGACTGTATCCGTTTGTCCTCCAGAATTTCCCTGTACTTGGCTGCATTTATTTTACCCTCTACCTTTTTCAGTCTTCCAGGGCATCCTACTGAGAAGCATCCCCACATGCTGATGCTGCCACCACCATGCTTTACAGTGGGGATAATGTGGTTGTAATGATGCAGTGTTTGGTGTCCGCCAAACATAGCATCTAGTCTGATGGACAAAAAGCTCAATTTTGGTCTCATCTGAGCAAAAAACATTCTTCCAGTTGACTTCAGAATCACCCACATGCCTTGTGGCGAACTTTAGTCCAGACTTAAAATTAGCTTTTTCAACAGTGACTGTCTCGTTGCCACTCCCCCAATAAGCTTGGACTGGTGAAGAATCTGGTAACAGTTGTTGTATAAACAGTCTCTCCCATGTCAGACACTGAAGTTTGTAATTCCTTCAGAGGAGTCATATTGTCTTGGTGGCCACCCCCCTCTTTTTTGCTGAGTCACAGTTTCTGAGACGACCTGTTCTCGGAAGATTTACGCATGTGCCATATTCTTCCATTTAGTAATGATGGATTTAACTATACTCTGACTTGGAAATGTTCTTGTTTCTATCCCCTGACCTCTGCTTCTCAGTAACCTTTTCACAGAGTGTTGGAGTTGGAGTGTTTGGGGTTGTTTTTTTTTTTGCCTTCATGGTGTAGTTATAGTCAGGACTAGTGACTTACCAGTGGCTGGACCTTCTAGACACAGGTGCGTTTATAGTGCAGTCACTTGAGACACATTTACTGCACTCAGATGGTCTCCATTTCACTAATTGTTTGACTTTAAGCACCCATACAATCACTTATTTTACATTTTATATTTTTAATGAATTGACATTACTTTGTAGAAATCTGCTTTCACTTTGACATGAAAGAATTTTTATTTGTAAATTCTTGTCAAAAACTTCAAATTAAATGACCCGACTCAATGCTAAAAAGCCATAAAAAGGGGAAACTTCCAAGGAGGATGAATACTTTTTTTTTTACCCACACTGTATAACCTAAACACACCAAATTCAGTGTGAACATGTTAGTCATATGCATGTTAATTCACCGCTTACAGCACATATTAAAATCCAATTTTATTATGAAACAATCATCCACAGCACATTTTACATCAACGAAGTACAGAAAAAAATAATTATTTGCACTCGCACACTTTCCTGCGATTGTTAGTATCTCAGGGAGACAATACAATCTAGATGTGCAACAGTGAAGTCAAAACATTTAAGCAGAGCTGAAAGAAAACTATTTTAAAGAAAACCTTGAGAAAAACACTTCTCCCGCAATTTTCTGCTGTGTTTAAATCTATCTGAACAGATGCCCAGACACACAACATTTCTCTGTAGTCTAAACAAGTAAAAAACCTGATCAGGCGAACTTTTTCTATGTAAATCTCCTTGAAAAGATGCAAAGTGTACCAGGGATACAGATCAGGCTGTGCTTTAGTGTGAATTTTGCCTTGAATTTTCAGGGAACTTTTCCAGTGTGACCCACAGTCCAGTTAAACAAACAAACAACACAATACAGCAATACAAAACGGTAATATTACAACACTGATTACCAAATGATTTAAACCACATGATGCCAAACAGAGGAAGTACATCCGATCAGCATTCTGCCCAGCTGTGGAGTAACATTTGATTTCCAATTAAATGTAGTTTTGTTTGTGATGTGTGCAAAGGTATGTCTGAAAAATCAAAGTTATATTGATGCAAACTAAAGTCCTGCAAAGATGAATGTATTGTTATATCTCTTCTCTAAATTCTATCATTAGACAATAAACACTGAACCGTTTTATGCTGTAAACATTTTCTTCAAATGATATGATTTATTCTAGAAAAAGTAAACAAACACAAACACAATTAATATGATTGTCACACATATTAACCACATGAATCCCCTGAGGTTTGTGACTTAAAGAAACCTAACTCGTCTTACAGTACGTCTATGAGACAGGTCCAATCAAAGGACTTGGCTACATATTCCAACAGTAAACCAGTTTTTCTTGATCTTAAGGCAGCGGGCAAGACCAGAGGTAAGCTTATGTCTCAGATGACACTCACAGTGACTTGATTAGCAAACTTAATGTAGATGCAGCTTCACAGAGTAACTTATACTGACACTGGGAATTTGATTATATATTTCTAAGCTCCTTTAAAATCAATCCTTGTGATGATTCCAAACAAAATCACCAACCACTGCCTGTGTTAGATGGGGCACTTGCAGGGAAAATATTGATTAGGCCAAGACGTTAAAATTTCAATAAAAACTAACATATTGCCCTGCTCTACCTACTAAATATACCAGCATAATCTAAAGGGACACAACTTTTTAAAACCAAAACAAGAAACACATTTCACAGCATAGAGTGTAGTAATATGAAAGGAAGAACTACTTATGTCCATTTGAGGGGTTTTCTTTTCAGCTATATGAGTAGCTCTCGTCATCATACTCTAGCTCAATCTCATCTTCATCCAAGAGTCCGTACTTGAACTTCCGATACACCGTTCCATCTTGTCCCATGTACACAATATCGTCGTCATCGTCCTCTTCATCGTCTTCACATTCAACGATTCTGTCGCTGTACTCCCCGAATGAGGAGGTGGTGGGTTGTAACGCAACACTTCCATTGGTGTCCAGTTTCTCATAGCCTCCAGCTTTGGTTTTGGGTGCGGTGGCAGCTGTTTTAGATCGAGCACTGAGGAAGACGAAGAACCCTGTGCCAACAACGAGGATGAGCAGAACACAAGTAGTGACAAAGACTTTGGTTGTGCTGCCTTGAGCCTCGCCGCCTGCCTTCATCACATAGTTGACACCCAGGATACACTCCTCTGTAAAGAAGGAGAAGGAGCAGACCATTGCACAGATGTAATGTTTGTTTGTGGTGAATCTTTACTTGGTATGAATAAGTTTTACAAGACTTTAGTTCCAATGAAACGTGACATGCCAAGAAAGTTGGAAAAATCTATTTTTTCATTTAACATCAGTCTAAAATACTGGAAACACCCATTTGGCAGGAAGAAGAAACTTGTGTCTAGTCTGTGGGAAACCTATCAATTAGATGAATTATACAGGGCAACTGCAACAAATAGCTGAAGAAGACTGGTGACTCATGCACACACATAAACACTATTTTTAACAAATACAGTATTTATTCACAAACTTTGCATTGGCACAATGATGCAAGGGGCCTGAGTAAAATGTGTGTATTGCTGGAAATTTGTGTTTACCTAGTGATGACTTGCATTCACAGCACTCCCTGGGTATCGGCTTGTCATTGTGGCGTGACTCATTTCCACAGCAGCTCAAGCAGCGACCATCATCGGACACGAAGGGGAGTGTGTGGCACTCAGTGCAGTTCCACATGCTGGGACCACGGCAGCTCAGGCAAGACTGGTCGCATGCTTTGCAGTTTGGTTCACCGCTCTTTGACCCAGAGTCCTGGAGCAACAAAATAATACACAGCAGACTGAGTGCTACTTTCACACATTTGTTCTGCACAGACTGCAGCTGTAATATGTTATTTATCTTCACATGTGGCAAATTTCAAAGCTCAGTTGAGTTTACACAAAACACTCACCTGTGGAGCAGCGTAGAAGCCCACAAAACACGGGTTATTACAGATGCCACTCATAAAAGTGAATCCGTCATCGCAAGACTCACAGGACAGAGCGCCTTTATCTGGAAGGAGAGAGATTTTACACAGTAAGAAACATCAACATCATCATTTATTAGAAGTGCACAGACACATACACTTATTTGACAATGCAAGGTGATTTCCCCCTAAATAGTATTTTAATTTACTTTGTTTAAAAATAAAAAAAAGATCACCACAAAAAACATAATTATAACGGACATTTATTCTTGTTGTAGATTAAGAAGTAATGACAAAAGGCTCAGCTACAGAAAGAGTTCTCCATCTTATTTTACATACAGACATACAAACACACTCTTCCTTTTTATTTCTCCACCCACAAGCAGCCAAAAGTCAGTCTGAGGACTCCAAAAATGCCCCCAAAACAGCCTCAATTTATTTGATCTGCTTCAAGCCTGACACTGCACTTTCTGGGATCCCTAGCAATATATCTGCCAGGTTAGAAGTGGCTTGGATGTACGGTTGTTGAGATATGCAAAGAACTCACACACATACAGAGATCGCTGGATTTATTACTTAGGAGTCATTCCATCTGAAATCATCAGAACCTTCTACTCGACCATCTCTAATGTGCTTGACACTTTTAAAAATCATAATCTTTTTATATTTAAAATGGTATCTGTCACATTTCAGATATATAAAGTACTTTCCAAGATTTTTTTTATTAAAAAAAAAAAATTGCAGTCGATCGACATTCGCACATTGAAATTCAAGGCTATGCTTGAATGACAATATCTCCAGAAATACTAAAGATAAAAGCTTGAAATTGTCACTTAAACATCTTTATAAATATCCATATTTTGTGCTACAAAAATTTCAGAACGTAGTGGTTAGGTTAGGGTTAGGGTTAGCAGAAGTTGTTCAGAAAATGTGATTATTTAAGACAGAATGACCCCTAGATGAGTTATGATGCTGTGGCAAATCTGCTGTGTGGATTTAATGTTCATAATTGCCATTTATCCTCCAAACAGCTCATCTCATCTGTTACGGCCACTGGTGTCAGTGTGCCGTATGGTTTCTGTGCTGGACTTCTTTCAGCATTGTGTGCGTCAGGATGGCCTGGGTTTGCCCAGCTGTGGCTGCCTTGGGAGCCTGCTCTGGAGCCCCAGCCCCCTGATCGCACCACCACTCGGTTCCCTCCATCGTCAACCAATCCACTACAGCCATCCCACACCTGATGAATATAAGACCTGCAATCAAACCCTCAGTCAAGGCGGCTGGGATTTAATCTGACCAGTTCGCCCTGGTGCCTCATGTTGTGTGTTTTCTGTCTGTGTTCAGTGTGGTAAATGAGCCACTTGTTGTGTCTTCCGTGGCTACTCGGAATTGTGGGTTCTGTGGGTAGCTGCTAACTTTGTGAGAGGTATTTTGTATGTCTTAGTGAAGACTTTGGTGACCTCTGTTAGCTGCTATCAATTTAGTTTAGTGAAAAGGCATTAGTGTCGGCTGTGTGATCAAGATGCTAATGTCTATATGTTTTGTAGCCTGTGTGTAATGTGTGTGTTTAGAGGCACCAGTTTTTGTTTAGTTCGTTTTGTGCACTCGTCCCTTGTTGTTATTTCTGTTGGTGTGGGGTTGCTACAGTGGTTTGTTTGGCTAGGGAGTTAGTTCTGTTATTTTGTCTTTAGTAAGTTCTGTAACTCTGCCTTTCTTTGGTTTTATTTGGTTATTTGATTTTTAGCTCACCAACTTGGTTACTTTGGTTTATCACTTGTTTTGTGTTAATTTTGTCACTACGCAATAAATTGCTTTACCCTAACCTACAACACCTGGTTTGATTTTTGTTGCACCCAGCTACCCCTAGAGCAGGGGTCTCAAACTGTGGTCCTCGAGGGCCACAATCCAGCATGTTTTAGATGTTTCCCTCTTCCAGCACACCTGATTCAAATGGATCAGGATCGTTATCAGGCTTCTGCAGAGCTTGATGATGAGCTGATCATATGAATCAGGTGTGTTGGAAGAGGGAGACATCTAAAACATGCTGGATTGTGGCCCTCGAGGAATGCAGTTTGAGACCCCTGCCCTAGAGACTGGGTCATAACATCATCCAAAAAACGGAAAGTGTAACCCAACAATTCATTCTCAACAATGTGGAAATCGCACAAAAAAAGTAACAAGCCATGACAGGCTTCCCTTACCGCTGCAGGTCTTGCAGGTGGGGTGACACTTGTGACAGGTTGCCTGACTGCCTTGGTAGTAGCCTGGAGGGCATCTCTGCAGACACTGTCCCCACTGCCTCAGGTAGACGTAACCCTCCCGGCAGCTCAGACAGTTTCTGTTACCATGACCCCAACACTTGCTACAAGAGGGGTCACATCGCTCGCAAAGCATGGTGGTCTTATTGCCAAAGTGACTGAAAATGAGAGAGAATATCAGTTTAATTGATGAAAAAGAGGAGACTAGGGAAGGGAGGGTGTTGTATCTGTTGCGCTCATTCTTCTAACCTTTCTGAACAGGTTTCGACACAGCTGATTCCTTGCTTGAAGAATTCAGGTTTACATGTGAGACACTCCACACTGTGACGGCCAACACATGACAGACAGGAGAAGTGGCAGCGCTCACACACACGAACATCCTTGTCGGCATAGTAACCCACAGGACACTCCTGCACACATGTGCTGTCTGATGGACACAGATGCAAAGTCAAGACTTCTAGAAGTAGAAGTGTCCTTTGTGTAGATATAAGAAGCATAAAAGAAGACAGAAACACTAACTACATGTCTGACTTACTCATTAGGAAGTACGGCTCGTTGCAGCTGAGGCACTGGTCTTTGCCTGATCCAGAACAGCGATGGCAGAGTTTGTGGCACTGTTGGCACTCCCCATTCTGGTCTTTGTATGACTGCAAGGAGCACTGATGAAACCACACACAGTGTCCACTGGCATCTTTACGCCTGTCAGTGTCGCAGCTGAGGCAGGACGAGGGCTCATGGCCTGAGCAGGTCAGACATGATCTGTCACAATCTGGGAAATAAGAGGTCATCAGACACAACCAACTAGAAAGGTAGCAAAATTCTCATATAAAAGCATGTATTTATCATGTTACGACTGCATGACCACATTAGGTTTCCACCTTCCCTACCTCTGCATTCATTGGTTGTCCCATCATAGTAAGTGTCATTGGGACACTTAGGCAAGCACTCTCCATTGTAACGGACAGCTTTTTTGTTGCGACACTCAACGCAGTCATCAAATCCTGGTCCGTCACATGAAGCACAGTCAGTATGGCAACGCACACATTCGTCTTGCTTGTCATTGGCAAAGTAGCCATCAGGACAATCGTCCACACACTTCCCGTCATGGAGGAAGTAATAATGTGCACACTCTGGGACAGAGGAGAAAAGGGTATTCAAGATAAGACCAACAACTGAAATCTAGGTAAAAATTTGACTTTTTCGCTTGCTATTGACTTAAAGTGAACTCGTGATGAGTCATTTCAAAAATTGTTGTGAAGCTCCTCCAAACAAATAAATGTTACACAGCTGACTTAATTGTTTTAAAGTAGCTTTTTATTTCCATCCATCCACCAGCTGAGTATACCTGCTTTATGCTGGGGAGCGTCATGTAGGGCTGGAGCTTATCTCAGATGACATTGGGGCCAACACAAAGAGACAAACAATCATGCATTCTTACACTCACAGCCAATTTAGAATCACCAATGCATGTCTTTAGATTGTGGAGAAAACCACACAGGCACAGAAAGAACATGCAAACTCCCCACAGAAAGAAAATCACAACATTTTTTAAATTTAAGTAGCCAAGTCACAGAGAGTAGATATAATATTCAAAAAACAATGTAAAGACTTGGGAGGGTTTCAGTTATTTGTTGTTATTTCACTTTAAAAAAAATCTCATCTTCATTTTCACACTCAGCATTTATTTCCTATGCATCCTACTGTTCTTCTTACCACCTTTTCACTTTTGCCTGCTCATGTGCTCATTTGCTCATGTGCTCATGTGCTCATGCAAGAATCAAAGAAAATCCTATAAACTTGGAGAAATCCTAATTTATGTCATGTCAACTAACTTTCTGTCCTATTTCCTAGTAGTTCAGTACTAATATGTGGGGTATATTGTGAATTCCAGTCATAAAGATGTATCATTTTATCTAAAATAAATAAATTTTTATTTTAGTGCTCAAAGGTACTACTAATAAAACCACTCTGTCCCAGGCAAAAGTGACTATTTGCAGTCCAAGGATCAGCATACTTACTCTCGCACAGGCCATCCTGATTACACTTGATGCAGTGAGCAGGGCAGTGATGGCATTTTGTGTCGGTCGCATAATAGCCCTCTGGACAGAAGGATCTGCAGGAGTGATCCAGCAGCAAGAACTGTTCCTTACAGCTTAGACAGCGGGTAGGTTTTTCCTCACAGGATTCACATTCTGGGGAGCATGGCTGGCATACGTCACCTTGAGGAAACCCTCTGGGAAAGAAGCAGAGAGAAGTATCATTGCTGTTGGCCTAATGTGTGTTCATGTGCACATCAAGAAATGAGAAAACAGGACGAAGCACCTTTGACACTCCGCCACACACGCTCCATTTTGCAGATAAAGTCCATTGCGACACCGCTGGCACAGTTTGGCGTCCTGGCAGTTGACACACCCCTTCAGACAGTCGTCACATTGGCCAGATGTCTTGTTGGCAAATGTACCAGATGGACAGCGAGACAGACAAGTCTGCTGAGCAGTCAAAAAATAACCTAAAGGTGAAAAGACGAAACAAACCACTGATCCAAGAAGAAAGTACACAGGATACACAGAGGTCAACATCTGAGGTCAGTATGGAGGTTTATAGTGACTTTCTATGGGGTTGTTCCATGTAAACAAAGTCATGACATGCGATCAAGGTTGATGTCGTTCTCACCCTACTCACAACACCTGCTGATGAAAATACATGTGCTTTGATAGAATCTTTTCTAAAACACTGAAGACAAAACTAAATATTTTCTAGTTTTAGCCTGATATACAGAATATGTTTACCTGGGTAGCAGCTGCTGCAGTCCGCTCTGCCCTGGGCAATGCAAGTCTTGCAGGAGGAGTGGCACTGCTCACATATGTCCTTATCTGGTGGCATAAAGCAGGACAAAATAGTGAGACCAAGATGACATTAAAGAGAGGTAGGTCATACTGATGACATTTAATACTGAGGTAAAAGGAGTATTTGCCGTACTGTTTCTGAAGTGTTTCTCAGGGCAAGAGGCCATCAGTCTGCCCTCTAAACACTCCCCATCGTTCAGCGTGAAGTCGTCCTCGCAGGTGTCACAGTCGTCAAATCGTGGCCCTCCACAGGTGCGGCAGTTGCGGTGACAAGGTTCGCACTCCCGGCTCTCCTTATCCACGAAGAAACCTTCCTCACAGTGATCCACACAGTCTCCCTCTGGACACAAAAAAGGCACTGTTTTTTTCTTCATGTAAAGTCATTGTTCTTTTAATGAAAGGAATAGTTTTTGATTGATTGCGGTCATGGAGATCAACAAATGTAGGCTTTTACTATGATGTAGACACTAAAAATGCTGTCTGGAACATGTATTAAATGATTTAAAAAAAATAAATAAAAATCCAAATCAGATGTGAATCAGTTTCCCTAAGAAGTGGAATGGCTAATGATTCTGAAAACAGATAATCAATATTTCTGGTGAAGTGTCAGCTTCTCAGTGTGCCTCTGTCTAAGGATACTAAGCTTATCAATTCAATTCAAAAAAACTTTATTTGTCCCCTGGGGGCAATTCAAAGGCACATAGAGCAGTTGGACACAGAATGGTAGCAACAACTGTACTATGGTAGTAGCAGCCATGTGGTAGTTAAAAAAGGATACAAATTAAAAATAGAAGAATAAAAAGTAAAATATGGCATTGACATTAATGTACATATTGTGGTACAATGGTACAGAGGTGCAAGGTGCCTGCACATGAATTTAGCAGCACGGATAAATAAAGGAACAGCACAAGACATTCACACCGCAACACCCCAAAATAATAATTTGTTCAAAGGTTACCAGAGACATAGAATCCCTCTTTACACCAGTAGCACTGAGACTGGTCACAGTTTTCACATTGTCTGTCTTCACATGGAGCACAAATCATGGTGACGTTCACGCTGTAGGTCTGATCTGGACAGGATTGATGACAGTTATTTCCCAACCTGGCAGAGAGAAAAAGAGCAGGATCAGTGTGATTTCAAAGGAATATGGGGGTGTGACTCCATGAAGCACTCATCTGAAAAGCCTTACTGGTAGTAACCCTCTTCACATTTGAGGCAAACAGTTTTCTGCTCCTCATCTCCTGAATCATCTGCGAAGAGTAGAAATTAAAACAAATTATTAACAACACATTTAAATTCTGGATTTAGTTAAATGGCTCCGTTTGGGATCTCAAAGCAAGACAAAAAAGATGGATGAGACTTAGCATTGACTGTTGAATATGATGCAGTAGTTTTCAACCTTAACATGTGAGGTGAAGCAGCGGTGAAAAGAAAGAAAAAAAAAGGTAAACAAACAAACAAACAAACAAAAAAACCCAGCCAAATCAGTAAACAGATAATAATACCATGATGGTAAACTGAGCAGAGGTTGGCTGTTTGCTGCCTTTGGGTGCACTGTGGTTTCTCTAAGACCCAGTTTCCTTGAACACCAGCAGGAGGCACTCTGACAACACGCATTAAATAAATGTGTTGAGTTCTCTGTAGAGCTGGATGGCAGGCTCAGATCAATCATCACCTGAGTGAGATCGGTTTAGAACTAAATCTAACACAGAGGCCTCCAAACAAATGTAAAAGTCAAACAGCCTCTGAGGCCATTTTAGTTCACATCTATGATATCTATTAGTTTCTCTCAGCTCAAAGAAGACAGATGCTGCTGCTGCTGTAGTCTAGTGTGTGTGTGTGTGTGTGTGTGTGTGTGTGTGTGTGTGTGTGTGTGTGTGTGTGTGTGTGTGTGTGTGTGTGTGTGTGTTTTG